>WAAG01070104.1:15092-30483 GCA_013390105.1 Tichodroma muraria | reverse complement strand
CCAGCCACTCTGAAGAAAATTAATTTTACCCCAGCCAAAAGCAGCACACAGCTGCAGGGAAGTGGGGCTATTCCTTCAGTCATTATGATATGTTGGACACAGGTCCATACACAAGGGATGGTAGAATATGAGAGCTTTGTTACAGGTACCTGCCAGCAGCTACATTGAAGAGAATTAAAATATCCCTGTGTGTCCATCAATTTGACTCTCCATGAGGAAGTTGCTTTGGTATATACCAGTTTTCAGACTGGAGCTGAAGGTATCATTTTTTCATGTGGGAAAAACAGAGGCCTTGGGATATCAGTGGGAAGACAGAGGTGGAACTCAGAACAAGTTACAAATGAAGTGAGACAGATGTTTTTACAGAAAAGTTCTAATCCACAATATAAGTCAAAATTCCTGTAAATAGGAACGGTGGATGTGTTGGTTCATAGAGGTGTACAGATTATTTCCCCAATTTGTATACAAATATTAAATCAATGGGATTCTTGTGTATGCAAAACTTACTCAAGTCAATTATTTCTAGTGGGTGTTAGAGTCTGCCTGCAAGACAAATTGCACAAACGTTTACTGAAACCAAAACCAAGGCTACTGTGAAATGTGTTTTGAAATCTAACACAACACATACTTGAAAAATGAGTTAACATAAAAAAAGGGAAAAAGACAAAACCAGGTGTCAGTAAGCACTGTATTGATAAAGATAACCTCTACCATAATTTGTCTGGCATCTGTGCACTTCTGCTTGCATTGCTATTCTACCTCTGTTCCTAAATCTTGGTGAAATGTAAGACTTCTAAGCTTATTCATATTTCTAAAAAGTGTTGTGTGAGCAACTGAGGATGAAGGAAAGTTGCCTACCATCAGGCAACTGAAGGCAACTGATGTGTTAGCTACCCCAGTTTACCTCTACTTGTGTCCTTTCAAGTAGCCCATCCTCACTGAACCTAAACTCCCTAAGCAACTCCCTAAGCAACACCACCACCTACAGCTCAAACATCAAATTCTTCACCACATGCTAATTGCACCTCTCTCTGTCCTGAGCTAAAAGCTTTATCAGATCAAAGAGTAACAGATTACTTCTTCTGTAAATATGCAGTATCACTTTAATTCTTATTATCCAAATAGAGTTTGGTTTGAAAAAAAAATACAGTAGCAAAAGAAACAAACACCTCAATGCAACTCCACAATGAACCTTGTTTAAAAGAAAGATCCTTCTCTATGTCTTCATCCTGTATTTTGACTTCTGCATTCCAGGAATCACTATGAAATGTCTTTCTGCCTTGTAAGCAGAGCATTTTACTTCCAGAGCAGTCCAAGTTCCAAGAAAATGGTTCTGTATTTCTGTGGAAAAAAAATACCTTTGTCAGCAATGGCAACTCATGAGGTGTATGATACAGAGACTTCTTTTTCCACTATTAAAAATGGATACCTCAGTATAAAAATAATTTTCCTCCAATCATTTTTGAGTAATTATTTCTTAATTTGGTTCTTCGTCCTGTGCTGCCAAACATGTCTTGGACAGGCTGAAAGGGATACTTCTCCCTCGGTTTCACAAAGGTGGGTGCAAGGCTGCATTGTACAGTTGAGAGAACCGTGGTCTCCGTGGTGACAGTGACAGAGAAAGCTAAAATCTTGTTACTTGCAGATAATAGAAGTTGAAGGGAAGTAAGAGAGCCCACAGCTGATATTCTGTCCCACGGTCTTTATCCATTCCTCCACAAAGTAGTAAAGCCAATTTGTAAGTGACTTTTTACTCCTTGTCTGCCCTAGAAAGCTGTGATACTGCTTTTTGTACTAGCATAGTCTGGGTCTTAGAGAGACTCACAAAAGCTTCAACAGAGAAAAGGGCAGTGATTACCTGAATTTATTTTGTGTAACCCTGCCTGTGCCTGTTTATGCACCATGTTTTCTATTGTCACCAGATGTACAGTTATGCAGAAGAATGCATACAAATTGTTCTTAAGATGCAACCCTAAGCCACTCATGTAGCTGTTTATAGCTTTCAGCACCAAGATATTTGTTTATAGCTTTGGCATTAGTCCAGTCAAGAAAAGCTCTGTTCAAATCTTTTGTACTGTGTTTTCACATGATTAACCAATTCATGTTCAAAGGAGGCTTAAATGTATTGTTTAAATATTTCGGGGAACTGTGGGTAACAGTCATCAAAATTTAAAAAAATTAAGAAACGAGTGTGTGTCAATTTACTGGAAGCTTTGTTTAAAGAGAAAGCCAAAAGTTCATTGGAGAGGGGAATTTCTTTGAGGGAAAAGGCACAGAAAGCTTAATAAGATTTCACTTCAAATTTCACAATCCATAAGGTCCATGGTACTGATACTAATTTACACTAGCTGAAGTTCTGAGCTTCTCTTTTTCTATTTCCAGACCCTTACAGTATTCATGACATGCTATATATTGTATTAATACTTACAGGAGTTAGAACTGATAGTAGAAAATGACTGCTGCCAATGCTGAAAAGTGATTGATGGTGATTTATCATTAGCTACATCCATAGGGATCTGCTGTGCAAACACCTAAGCAGCCAACAGAGAAGACCAAGAAGAATTTTGAAAACGCCATTGACAGGTGCTCCATTCTCTGAGGAGCCACAGATGTAAGCAAAGTGCATCAGCTGTGGCCTGGTTTAGCATTAGAACTGTAACTCCATTGTACCCAATGCACCCCTGCTGGTTAGGGGAACCCACATGAGTGTAATGGATCTGTTCCTATTATGTTCCAGGATGCAATTCTGTCAGGAAAATGCATTTTTGGGATGGATCTCGACCGTATTAGCTGCGACACCTCTCTGCAACCTGACATGAGGATCCCCTGCCCCGGGTGGGGTTCTCAGCAGAGGGACTTTTAACTTTGCCACGTTGCCCACGAGAGGGCACTAATGCATATTTGCACTCGGTGACTTCGGGATGGGAGGCTGGAAAAGCTGGAAAAGGTGCGCACGGCAAGAAGGGAATCTCGTGCACAGGACGAGGTGACAAGACCTCGCCAATGGAAGTGCGTTGTGCCCTCCATACAGCTGTCACCGAAGAGACAGTCATTCACTCCTGCGAATAGGTCAGATCAAGGACTGCTGGCCAGCTAGGAGAGCCACCTACGAAATCCCATGTTTGAAGTCAGTCATATGCGTATTTGCTTTGCCTTGGACAATAGAGAACACAAAGGTAACGTGCTACATTATCTGCCACAGTTGTATGGGTTGCTGGGAACAGCTCAAATGCATTGTAGTGTCACTAATGCTGGCAGAACTACCAGCATGACTTCTGCTTGAGAGGGCAAGACAGTTTTGACGTGTAATTATCCAAATCATTACAGGTGAGGTTGAAATTTTTTAGAGTGATCTTGGTACTCAAACATCTGACTTAGGCTGACACAGAGCTGACTTACTGTGAAAAAACTAGCCAGAAGTCTGCCACTTATAAACAAGTACATTTTGCAGAAGGGCCTCTCGAACAGTAGGATTCACACAGTACAATTTGTCCATAAACCTAAATCTTCTCCTGTCTTTATATATCTTATTCTCATCTACCTTACTCAGCATGTCTCTGTTGCTGCTGTTCCACCTTGAGCTCTATTCAGGGTACCCAGGAGTAACAAGCATCTTCAACTTCTGTCACTGATAGCACAATTTTTGCTATAGCAGGAAGTCTCCTGACCCTTTTGGTTTTCAAATCTTCGTGATTTTGTTTTTCAAGCAAAACTCTTTCTACTTGTCTCCTTTGAGATAGCTTCGTTTCACATCATCAATAATCAGATGGATCTCATGACATATATTAAGTAGCTAAACTTTAGTATCAAGTATTTAGGTTGACAGTTTGTTTTTTTTTCACTTGTGAGTGTCCAAAGATTCCATGGCTTTTGGTAAGAAATAGAGAAAAAAATAAAGCTGTATAGTGGTTGCTGAATTGGATTTCAAAATCTGTTTCTGTTAATTGTTTTTAACCCTGTTTAAGTGTAGACATCTCAAATGATGCCAAGTAAATTATTTTATCTCTTTGTACTGCATGTCTGTCTTGGTTACCTAAGGAGAGTCTTTACTGGGAGAGCAACTGTCACATTCTTATGTGTGACAAGTACTTTGTAAGAGACAGGTTTTACCCAGGTTTGAACTGCTACATGAAATTGAAACATGAAATCTAATGATCTGTAAATATTGATATGAACAACACATCTGCAACACATTCCCCTTCTAAAAAAATGTGTTCTCTCTTGTAAAATTGTCTACCAGAATGGAAACAGTGTTAAGGCTAGGTTTTGATTTCACTACCACTTATGTTTGTTTACTTGGTACATTTTTAAAAAATCTATTTATACTTACTTAGGTTCTGTTCTTTGGACTTTTGAGAGACATATGACACTGTTCCCATCTAAATTCATTACATGTATTTTGCCTGCTTCTACTATTCCAGGTCAGGCCTGTTTCACAAGTATTTCTTTCCACATGAGTTGTGTGTTCTTCATTTTAGGTATATTTTGTTTTTCTTAATAGCAAGTGAGATCAATTGAAAACACAATGAAGTATCTCTCCTATGGCCTCTCTTTTCCTGTGTCTTGAAGGTTCTGGGATTGCTAATGTCAGTTTCTGTGATTTATCTCTCGGGGTGAAGTTGTTCTGACCTGCAGTAACAAAGTACATCATTGTTGGCTTGCATGTTATAAAAATGATGCACAATACTCACATCTTAAAGTCAGAATAAACCTTTTACGCAGCTCTTTGTCAGTTCTACAAACGGTTGTAGTTAATCGATGCCATAAAACTTTCCTTCAGGCACTGGTGTTCAGCATTCACACTGGGAAATGCAGTTTGAGTCTGACATTTTAAATACTGGTGGTATTATCTAATGAAATAACTCAAGGTTTGAAAATTCACATCAGTGAAAATGAACAAAACTACTGCTGAGCATTTAAAAATATACTTTGGAGCATTGGGGGAAAAGACATTGTACAGACACTATTGTTTTGCTACTCTTTTCCTGCAGACTCTTTTAACTTGACCAGAGGTCTACTGGCTCATCAGTGCATCCATGTAATCGTCAACAACATTAATGGGATCCAATGATCCTCGTGAGCATAAGCTCACGAGGGCATACATTGACATTAAAATTCTTTTTTCCTTTATCAACACGTGCCATGCAAGTACTGTCATGAGAGAAGCCCTCAAGAACTTTTTTCTACCTTGCCATAACAAACATTGTAGATCTAGCAAGCGAGATGTCAGGATTTCTCCACAATATAATTTTTCATTTTGAACTTTACTGATTTGCCATTCCTAGGAAAAAAGGAAAGTTAACCAGATGATGACAAAATGTGGAAATTCCATAGGCTTTTATCTGATATTTTAATAATTATTTGCTAGATAGACATTTTCTTACATTTAGGTGTATAATGAGTAAAGATGGCATTTGGAATTTTGCTCCTGTAAGGCCCTCAAAGAAACAATGTGCTATCTACTGAGGCCATTTTCTTAGGATTTTCTTCAACTCTGGATACTCAAAAAAAAGGATGGCATAGAGGAAAGATGTGAAAATATCATGATGGAAGAGGCAGAGGAAAAAAAACCAAGCCTTCTGTGACTCTCCTCTTATGGAATGTGCTGTACTGTATTCCAGACTACCCCATGCCTAGAGGCCACAATCTATCTATCCTTAAGTGTATGTGACCTACTAACCACAGCGAAGAATAAAGAGCAGGTGATCTGATTTATCGCTTTTCTCAGGGAATAACTTCTGCCTTGGTAGGGGAAAATTGAAGAAGTTACCCATGCTAATGTGTGCTGCTCCCATGGGGCTCACAGACCATTCCTCAGAGCAGTTGTGTCCTACCTTTTCAGCATAACTGGTGAAAAGGTCAGTGCAAACATTCATTCACACACCCAAAACAAGACAATCCTTCAGTCCTGTTGTTTGAGTATTTGTTTTTCTCATTTCTAGGCAGGTGGAAAAAACACTAATGTGCAAAGAATACATTTCTGATAAAATTTCTCAAGAATCTCAGACATTTCAAGAATCCTCCTCCAGGATCACCAAGAGTATTGTAAAGAGCAGATGGGGTGGAAGTATTTTCTGAAGAGGACTGAAACAAAGAAAAGGAAGCTCAGGTCAATAACGGGATCTTAGATACCTCAACTTTGGGCTGCCTGCTTTTATCTAATCTTAATAGGACCTATGTTTAGGAGGGTGAGAATTTGCCCTTTTTTTTGTAACTGGGCCACTCTGCAAGTGAAGTGGCAAATATCTGTGGCACATAAACTCACCAGCTAGCTCTTGGTCAGAGTGACTTCCCCAGTTCATTTAGTAAATCAAAAGCAAAACCCAAATAGCAGGACAGCACCCTATTTTCCAAAGTTTGTTTATTCAGCCAGTTTGTAATACTTTCTCCCTGTTGCAGCTGAATCATTTCATCATTACAATGCTAGAGTTTGTTTCAGCTTTTCCCATTGACAGCAGGACAATATTTAAAAAGCACTTGGCTGCTCACCTTTCGGTCATCCTCATAACTTTCATCCACATATTGTTTTATTTTGCTAGAGGCTTTCCCAAGAGATGGGAATTTTCTCTGAAAAGCTGCATCACCTATGGAGTTAGGAACTGTGACCTTCTGGTACTTGAATGGTTCTATGGAAACTTCAGAATATCCTTTATTTTTTCTTTAAAAAGAAGAGTCATTAAAACACAGGTTTCAGAGAGTCTGAAATATGCTCCTGCAATTCTTTGCTCTGTGGGGAGACAGGCAAAGTGTTTTAGCCCCTAGAATTCTGGACTGCCCTGTTAAATACCTCATAGAATTGGGAGCTGTTCGGTTTTTGATGAATAGGAAATACACTTTTATCTTAGCAGCATTAGCACAGCTCAATTGTCTAAATATTGTTCTAGTATCTAGTAACATTTTCTAATATCTAGTAACTGTTGCATACAGTATCCAGTGCTCCCACTCTGAATGTATTTTGATCCCTGTAAAAGTCTCTGAAGAAAATCAGGGAGATGTTAATATTTCGGTGTATGGCATTTCTTACTTTGGTCTTCTTAGGTTTATTTGTTTGTTTGTTTGTTTGTTTTTTAAATGAACCAAACTATTGGTGCAGTTAAGAAACACATTTTAAGGGAAATGGTATTGGTTTTCCTCTGTGATATAAAATCGGTGTTTTGCCCAGTATAAGCAATCATTTTCAGCAGTTCAGAGACTTCAGCATGCAAATCTTCAGAATGGCCTCTCCCTTCTTGCCTGTGCAAGTGGCAGAGGAAAAATCCTGTAGCTCCTTTTCTTTTGATGAACAATCTCCTTTGACCCCTTAAATTGTTCTTCAGTTCTTCACTTTCATTCATCAGATAAAACCCTTCCTAGTGCTTTATCCTTGATTCTGCTGTCAGGAATGTTGGCTGTTGCTAACCTACACCTGCCTTGCAGCCTTCATTCCAACTCCTGTCCTAAGTTAGCAACAACCTCATGTGATCTATCTTCCTTAAAAGCTTATCTTTTGCACTTGCCACTGTTATATGTAGCAATTTGATGAATAGATCTGTTCTGTTCACTGGTGCATAGTGGCCTCAGGTTCTTGGCTCCTTTGTTCTATTTGCCTACTGCTTATATTGGCACTCTTTGATTGTTTTCAAGTAATGCCTTTTGTTTACTGTGAGACTGATGTGAATGCAAAGAACAAAGTCCTACTTTTTCACCTCATCAATCTCTTTGCTCATCTTTTACCAAATAAGCTGGGACAGTGTATTTTTATGGAGCGAGGGATCTTTTACCATTTTGCCATTGCCATCATTGCCGGCCTGTCTTTATCTTTTCCTTCCGGCATTTTGTGAGAACTTAGGGCTGGATGTCCTCTTCTTAAATTCCCAGTGGGGGCTAAATCACTAAAAATCTGTGAACTTTGTTATTTCCCACTACGTGTCAAATGCCAGGTATGCCTTATCTTCCAAGAGACACAGCCCAACTCCAGATTACCATTTGTGTCTGAGGATCATATCTGTCATTCTCCCTGCAGAAGGAGTGGCAGGCTATTGCAACCAAGAAACCAAGTGCCTCATGTAGTTAGGAGACAAGGTATCCAACAGCATAACATATAAAATATCATGTGACAAAATCCCATGAAGGAGGTCAGAGACAGTAAGAGGAGTGAGGTGCCTGATTAAGACCCTGCTGACCTACTGCAGGCCAGGGGCCATCAGCATGTCTGGGTGAGCACAGGGGCACAAAGGCTGGCAGGAACACAAATCAAGCACTCTGCAGTCAGCTTTCAGACTTAGGGGCTCACTGCTGAGGAGTGGGACATGTTATGGGATGTAAGGGAAAAGCAGTTCCAGATTGCACAGGACTAATTATGGGATGTTTACAGGTGGAGCCAAATGTGGGGAAAGAGGGTAGGTTAGGTGACTTGGGGAGGGACAGGAGTGAGAAAATAGAGGGGTAAGAAAATTACCAGGTGAGTTACCACACTTGGCTAATCATAATACCTGTCTGGTCATGCTCTGTGCCTGATCAGTGCAGCTTGACCTGTGTTCTTATTAAACTATTTTCTAATCCTTTGCTGGGTGAGGGGTGTCTGTGCACACATCTGTATGGGGGTGTGAACCCAGCAGCTGGAGGCAGACCACAGGCTGGAGGGCTTGTGTGTCTGTGGAGCAGTGACAGATCAAGTGTGGGTGTGAAAGTGGGTGTGATCCCTTGCACAGATCAAGCCAAACCAGATGGTAAGTAGGGAAATGATCTGGGAGCAAATGGGGTGAGGGGGGACTGACTCTGTGGTCTAGACAATTAATATTTTTCCTTTTTCATCCTGATCCATACTTTTTAATCTACTTGAAATCATACCAGAGCAACGTGGGGATATTCTAGGATGTTGGCTGAATATTTCACTGAACCACCTGTGGTAAAATCTAGAGAATTTGCTTTGTGCAGTGTATTTGACATCATGCAACTTCAGTGCATGTTGTTAAAGTGCCCATAAAACATCCATGATAGCTGCTAATATGTACTTTACAGTTACTTCTATATGATATCATCATAAAGATCATCAGTCAGTAACCAGGGTGCAGGCATGTTTTGTGGCAAAAACTGAATGGATGGAATTGTTCTAAAACCAGAAGAAACTCAGGCAGAAATTTGTGTTTCTGTTTTCACACACCTGTTTTCTGCATCTTAAACACCAACTGCTCTGAACTCTCAGCTCTACTGTTTCTAGGCTTCCTGAGCAGTCACCTTGCAGCTGGAATTGCTCCATACAGCTGCAGGATTTCAAGAATGGTGCCTCACACATAATTTTCTCTCTTTCCTTTTTGGAGTTCTTGAGCATTGATCAATGGATGTTACTTGTCTCAAGGATTCACTGTCTTCTGAGAAGCATGCACATAATCTGAAGAGATATCTGGCCATCTGTCTCGGTGTCAAGTTTTTAAGGGAAGACAAAAACAAGCTCATGGAAAAAAAACAAACTGTTGAGGAGTATGGCATACACAGAAACAACAGCTGGCTCAGAAAGTCCCAGAGCTGAAAACAATTGGATCCTGAGAGAGTACTGCAGGCAACAATCACATACACTTGCCTTGGACTTATTCTTCCTTAAGTTTGTACTTACAGGCACCGCCTGAGGTACAGTATTAGGGTAGGTGTAGACTTGCTCTGACAGCTGAAGACAGACTCCTTTTGGTCTCTTGTACCTCAAAGACAGGCCAGTTACCACAGACCCATCCTCACGCTAAAGTGTCTGATTGCTTTCGAGTTTGATTTCTTTCAAGACCCAGTCACAGCTTCACTTAGTGAACTAGGTGAATGTGCCTTATTCATATTCATGTTATTAGGAAACACAAAGCTCAATGTATGGAAAAAAAAAAAACACCTTCACACAGAGGTTTTCACATTGCTGTATTAAGCTGGAAATAGAGCTTTTTGTTTCTTAATAGATTAAAAATTCTGTGAGGCACAGGTAATGACAGCAGCAGGCTTGAGAAAATGACAGTAATATTTCCAAAGGAATAAAGAGAGTCCACGGTCCAGAGGAAATGATACTGTGAAAGCAGTTATCTATTTTGTTATTAAACATNTAGCTAAATTATTATTAATAATAATAATTATTATTACTAATAATACATTATTACCAATGGCAACAACAGCAAAATCTCCCAAGACTACTGTCATGGTATAGCTTTGCTGAGCAATATAGACCAGTTTTTAGGAGCTGCCACAGTGGCAGTCTGTGTGGAAGCACTGCCTTCCAGCAACTGATGTTAAGTAATTAAGTTCCTCACACTTGCTACAGTAAGAAAAGTGTCTGAACACTGAGTGTGTTCTAAGAATTTGAAACACCACCCACTTACTGAAATCCAATCCTTTCTTGCAGTCTTCCTTGGCTTCTTACAAAGACAGTAGATACCTAATGCAAAGGGGAAAAAATTTCAATTTTAGACTGTTAACATCTGTTTGGAGATGTTGCAGATTGATAAATGATCCTCAATAAAAGCATTATCAGTTTGTCAACAGTATTGATGAGTAAATGTCCCTCAAACACCTGGGCCAGTTTCTTATGAAATATCTATACAATGAGGTTAAATTCTCAAAATACCTAAATCCCTACACCACTTATCAAAGGGGTGTCGTGTCCATACATATGTGGATGGAACACACAAATCAGGATGTCATAATGGATCCTGACATTGCAAATGCTCAATATTTTTGTCCTCTTTACCTTTATTATGTTCTTATCATAACCATTAGCTACTAGGTTATTCTAATTGGAGACAAAGTCCTAGCTTATCTGAATTCTTCTTACCACAAGAAGACTATTGATTTATTATTCTATGCTAATTATACAACTTTATTGGTGACTCTTCTTGGAAACCTTACACTTCCTTTTTTTTCAGTACTAACTTCACACATACATTCAACTGAACAAGTGAAAAACATTAAAATGAAACTTCCTCATGGACCTGTTTTTTCCTGTAGCTTTTTTCATCATCTGATGATCCATCTTGACCCTTAAGATTTTCATGGGAATAAGAGGAAAGGCAATGACAAGCATCTAAGAAAATAAACAGTCATAAAGACTTTCATTAGACACAAGCTAGTGTCAATGAGAGTGGGTAAAAAATGAAAAAAAAAAAAAAAGCAAAAGCAAATCCTTTGCTCTGCTTTTTTTTCAGAGGTATGATAAAACTTAGTAAAATTCTGAATAATTTGGTTTTTGTTCACTCCATACACAAGCAAAATTTTTGCTGGGATCAGTGCTGAGTCCTTCCTTACAGAAATCTAGTCTTTAAATGAGAATAACAAAAGAAAAATAATGGAGAAAAGAGTACAAGAACCGAAGATTATGCCCATATGTCAACTATACACTTAAGTTTACACAGTTTGTTCATTTAAGCACAAGATTATACAGAATGAAGTCAGGGGAAATCATCCCATATGCATCCCCAAAGATATCTGATATATCCAATGACAGCAGAGTCCTGTTTATTCAAAATACTTTCAGAACATCAAAACATTTGGATAAACAGGGCTTCAAATAATTGAGGGAGTTATTGTATAAGTAATTCACACCAGGGGGACATAACCTAGATTCAAAGGACTGAGCTTCAGATCAAAGGGGTACAGATAAATGGGATTTGGCTGCATATGAACAAATAAATAAAATTTTAAAAAAACCCAAAACATTTGATTATTCAGTAATCAAGAAATGTCCAAGAATTTTTTTCAAAAAGAATTTAGGACAAAAGGTTGAAATTGTTGCAATAGGCTATACAGAAGGATATTCCAATGGAATCAAAATAACGTAACTAAATGAGACCAAAAAATATGGGAGTTTTCACGGGGAGGGCAAGGGGGGGGGGTTGTGCATGCACGTGTGTTTGTTTGTGTTGCTTTATCTTCCAGTCAGCATCATATGAACTTCACTAAGTTTCTGACCTTATTCCAGCCATGACACTGACACATATTTTGTGGCAGAAGATGGGTATTTGTAACATCCCTGTCTCTTAACCCTCCTTCCTCAATGCCCAACAGAAACAAATGTGAAATGCACAAGTTTAGACTTGGATGGACACTGTTGTCTGATTTCTCATCCTTCTGTTAATAACATAACCCACTTATTGTTCATCTGCATACAGACATCATTTCATATTAAATACCTTTTAAGATACAAACCTTGGAATTAAAAAGATTTTGATCTCTGCTGATATTCACCCCCTGCATTATTAATATGGTGGTGCGGATACTTTGCTAATTTATACAAATAAATAATATTTTCCTTTTTCCGAAAGCTATGCACACGTTGCCATAATTCAGCATCGCCACTTACTGTCTGCAGGGACTTTCTGAGAGTGTGGGAGGGCAGACATTTAGAGAGAAGCAAAACGTCAGAAACCACGACACATTTTGATTGCCCCCAGCATTTGATTTCTGTAGCCACAAGCCCATCAGGGAGAGTGCTTCTCCCACCATGGTGCCTCACCTGGAAGGATCCCATCATGGCTCGTAAGCCATAGGGACAGGAGATCTTCTGAGGGATGTGGTGCGTGCCTCAAGTTTCAGAGAAATTTTTTCAACCGCATCACAAGATGGACCAGACTGCCCTGCTGAATCCACCCTGGTGCCTCTGGGCCTCATGGCTGGGTTTGCCCATATCTGGGTTTGTCACGGTGAGCCCTCATGTCTGCCAGCGGTGCAAGGTCCGAGTCCTGTGCCACACCTTCGTACCAAGGGCAGGCGGTGCCTCAGCTGTCGGCCATGGGGCAGTCTCGTAGGCCTCTCGGCCTCCCATTCGCCACGCAGCCCCTTTACGCTGGGCCTCTCCACGGGGATGCTCCACACAGCCGAACCCTGCGCTCCGGCCCCGACACCCCACTCGCTGCTTCGGCGGGAGAAGCCGCCACGCCGCCGTGGCTGCCAGCGGCGCCTCCTCTCTGGTGCCTGGCTCTGCTCCGGTGGCTCTGCCAGGGACTGCAGGGCAGAGGGGAGTGGACATAGCGTGGGGACGTGCCACCCTGGTTGTTGCTGGTGTTTTCCCCAGATTTCTTCCCTCCCTCCCTGGTGAGGGGCTGCGGGCTCAGGTGCTCGAGGTGATGCGCAGGTGCTCTGAGGGGAGAACGCGTCAGGCGCAAGGACGAAAGGGGAGCGGAGGTGTGGTGGGAGAACAATGAGCAAGGAAAGGTCTGGGGAGCTTGGAGAAATTGCAGTTTGGAGTTGAGCTGAGTAGTAAGGGCAAAATAAACACCTGTAGGTTTGGAGGGGGCAGAGGCTGCCATTGGAAAGACACAGAAGCAGTGCCTGGCAGGGAAGGGTCTCGGTGGGTGGTCACAGAGAGTGCGGTGTGGAGGGGAAGCTGAGGAATGGGGATGGTGTTTTGGAGTTTGCTCACAGGTTGCTGCGCTGACAGTCTGAAAGGGAGTAAAGGTAAACCATAAAGGGCAAAGTAGGGTTGTTTTTTTTTTTTTCCAAAGCAAGTGTTAGGGTTTTGTTTCCTGAAGAAATCTTGGAACTGCTTAAGGTTTCAGTCTACTGGCCTGATTTCCTCCCACCTCCTCATTTTACTAACTCCTCTGCAACCTGTTGGATAGTCATGTTGTCTGTGGTACAGGTAGACAGCCAATTTCTAGTTTTACTCCAATTTACAAGAGCATCTGTTGTTTCTGGATATAGATATTAAAAAAAGGTAAATTTCCCTCTTCAAAAAACCCCAAATAAACAAACCTGCTCGTTGTTGTTCAACGAGCAACAGATAATAGTATGACTTGTAAAAGTTTTGCCCTCTCTTTGCTCTCTCTATATAGGCTTGTCAAGGCTACCTTCCCAGACTCAAAAATTCTTGCTCTGTCTGTGTCTCAGCTGAAATAGCAATATCTTGACCAGTTTTCTGTCTGAAGTAGGGAAAATAAAGTAAAAATGGAACCTGTGTGTGGGAACAGCTTCAGCTGTTTATCCCTGAAACTGAAACTTTTGTATGTTCCTGAATCCAGAAAGTACATAGGCTTCTGCTGAACTTGAAGTATCCCTGCAGAATCCCTTCTTTTGTCCAGCTCCCTAATCTCTGAAGGTTAAACACAGCCATACTTGGACAAAAACAGTGAGAGTTTTCTTATGCTGCTAGTATGGTTCCTGTGGATCAGGCAATCTGTTCCTATTAGCATCTAATCCCTGGATTTTCGGTTGCAATTTTAATTAACAGAGTGGCCATTCAGTTTTTGATCTTTTCATCTAAGGACTCGAAGTTTTTTTGTTCCCATCAAATTCAAAAGCAGGTCTGTCACTGAGTTCAGTGGTTACAGGATTGTCCCTGTTATTCTTCTCCCCCACAACCCCCCTCTTTCCCCAAGGTTTTCTTTCAAGGGTAAAACCACAGGAGATACAGGTCCAGCAGAACCAAACAGAATCAAATAATTTCCCAAGTTCATTTTCAGAAGTAGCTTTCCCCCCCTCTTTCCTATTTCCTACGACAATCTTGCCTTTTCTTCAATAATCTGGAACTGCAGCTGCATAGTGAGTAGAATTCAGAGGATAAAAAAAAAAAAAAAAAAAAAAGACAAGTGTATGCTTGGGTCTTAAATTAATATACACATTAGATTATATTTAATTGTGCCTTATCAATAGGCTGATGAACTTAGCTGTTTGCTGCTGCCATTGGTCACGATGCTCTGTAGCAGGCAGATGCAGTAACTGCTGCTGATGGAAAAGAAAAGGTAGTGGAAGGAGGAGGGGAGAAGAAGGTGGGAGGCGAGGGGATTGGCTGCTTTTAATGTCATTCACAGCTGCGGGCCCCCGGCTCTTCCGCTGCTCCGGCTCTGGCTCTCCCTTGAACAGCTCCTAGAGAGAACAAGGCGTGCGGAGCTCGGATCACCAGCATCATGCTCCTTGGGCTTGGATCGTAGATCCCCCTCTTTGAACACTGAAACAACTCCTTCGTCTTTCAGCGTCCCAAGCAGACCCAGCGAGAAAACAAGCACGTGAGAGAAAGAAAGAGGAGGAAGCCGAAAATCTGCAACCAAGGGGACTAAAGCAAAGAAAAAGAGTGCTTTGCTTGCACAGCTGCAAAGTGGGAATTTAAAGAGCTGCAGAGAGAGAAATTCCAGCTTATCAGCACATACACATTGCAGAATTACAGATCCAGGTAGAAATGACATCAACAGGGAAAGAAGGCAGCGGAGCTCAACATGCACAATATGTTGGACCCTATCGTTTGGAGAAAACCCTAGGAAAAGGACAGACAGGTTGGTTCTTTTGCAGCAGCACCGGTGCTAGAGGGAAGGTGCTGTAGCAGCCAGTGAGGTGTTGGGGATGGGGTGTTCGAGGGTTCAGGTTTTCCCATTTGCTGTTTCAGTGAAGATAATATTCATAGGGGATTTTGGCCTTTATTTATTTTCAGTTTTCATTTAAATTCCTTCTTTTT
>WAAG01070104.1:358-14694 GCA_013390105.1 Tichodroma muraria | reverse complement strand
GTGGGGGGGGTGGGGGGGGGGGGGGGGTGGAAATATGTACAGTATGTCTCTGGCACTGACTGCTGTGGGTATTTAGCAAATATGGATGGATGGGCTGGTGGTTTTTGTGGGTAGGGTCTGAAATAAAAGAAAAATAGAGGATCGGTAGCAGAATTCATTCTGGTTATGCTGTGTTTTTGTAGGAGGGGTTGGGAGGGGGGAAGGGAGGTTATTTAATTATTTTTCTTAAAGCTTGTTTATGAAACTCGCCCCCAGCAGATTTTCCTGAATGGAACAATGGTAAGAAATATTAAAAAGAGGAGAGAGAGTGGAGGGAATTAGCAGAGAGCAGGTGCTTCTGCCCTACATGACATAATTAGATCCCCTAAATGCGTTCAAGATCTGGACTTACTGTTGCTTGCTTGGATAGCGTATTCACTTCAAGGGCAGGGGAGTATCAGTTGGAAGAAAAACCCTTAAAAAGAAGCTCAAACGCCTTCCTTCTTATTTTTTTTTATTTTTAGTAACAGGTGCAATAAGCAATGGCATCTGGCAAATTCATTGGGTTGGGATCCCCCCAAAAGTGGATTGAGACTTGAGATTATAATTTAGGGAAGGGGTAAGATCAGCCATAGGGGGGCTTCTTTGGGCATGTGGGTGTTAAGTGTTGTTCATTATGGTGGGACAATAAAACATGATGCATTGTGGTGTATTTTTTTTTTTTATAACCCAGCCGAGCTTTGCCCATCTGTTGTCTAAAGGATTTAATAGGCGTTTCCATCCCCAGCTGCTGCCTCTGCTCTGCCTGCTTCCTCACTGCCCTGCGTGGCAGCAGCTCTGCAGTCCGCAATTTTCTTAGGGACACAGTCAAAATCCAGATCTTTCTCTGTAAGAAGCAACGCTCTTCTGAGATGATTGATTATAACCTCCCCCCATCCTTCCCCTCCTCTTCACAACCCCATAGCAACCGTTCAGAGACATGGATGAAGATGACATTGTCTTCTAGTGGAAGTGACTTTTATTTATATTTCTTTTTTTTTTCCCCCCAATCTCTTCAGTATATCAGCTGCTAAAGGTAGTTCTCTGTCACTGTTTTGGTTACCACCTTTATCCTTTGCATAGCTCACTGAGTCTTCTGCAGCTGTGTTCTTACTAAAATCTGTTCTGATGATGGTAATGAAAATATCCTACAAGAAAAATTGTGGTGTATTGTTAATAAAACTGCCCTATTTCTACTGATAATCCTTTTCTGAACACTCCAGGTGATCAAAGAGCCAGCTGTAGATGACAAATTCATTTTTGTCTTCATCACCATTTCCTTTTTTCTCTCTCTCTCACCTTCTCAGTACCCCTCCCTCCCCTTTAAATGCAATTGTACCTGAAATTCCTGAAAATACAGCTGCATTAACCTTTTGCTCCATGTTCTTATAGCCTGACATTGTGGTCCTAAAGGGTTATCTGCAGCTTTGGTTATGTTTTTTTCCTCTCTGCTAATCTTCCTATCTTCCTCCTAAGTGATTAGAGACGTGGGGGTGGAGAGAGAAGAACAGGATGTATTTAGAGGCTTGCTGCTGTTGGCCTCTGCAGTTATTCAACCAGCTGGACAAGGGTGAAAGTTTCCTTTTGCAGTTCTAACGTATGACTGATCTTTGTAGATAAGTCTCTGCTGTTTGCACACATGAATGCACATGAAATGCACAATACATGGTGTCATAGAAGCTGGAGGTGGGGGAAGGAGGAAGAGAGATCTTGAAAGTAGCTGATGTTAGTCTGTGTCTCTCTTGTTATACCGACCCTTGATTAATGGAATAATGCATTGAGGTGAAATCTAACTCAGTATTAAACATACATGGCTAAATATGGAAAGATGCCTTCTGGTCTTCTCGCATTTTCTGTGCTAATCACATTTGGGAGCATGCAGAATGGCATAACCAGTGTGTGGCATGTAGCTCATCCTCATCCTGCTTGTTTGGGAGGGTAAGCAGGCAACCTGCAGCATTTTAGGGAGAGGACAAGCAGTGCAGTAAGAGGGCCTGATTCACCATAGTAAATTGTGTATCTTGGCATTTGGGTTGCAATGGCTTACAGATGAAGGAAGTTGTGATTGTAATCATTCATTTAGAGCTTGACTTTGAAGCTTGGAAGATTAGGAGATAATGTCTTAGATTTTTGTTTTTTCCAAGTGGATGAGGAAGAGCGAGAAAAAAAATTCTGGCAAAATTAAATGATGAATAGAAAGAAAATGTAAGTTGTGTTGCAAAGTCCTGTCCATTTTGCAGTGATCTTCATATCCATCACTTTTATTTGGAATAAAAAACTATTGACTTTATAACATTATTTCAGATAGGCAGGTCAAGCTTTGCTCACAGATACATTGGTGTTATAAAAATGTATTAATCACTCTTACCTGCTTTTACTGACATTAGAAGAAGGGGTTTTTGGGGAGGAGTGACGGTTCATTCATAGTTCAGAGCAGACTTAGAGAGGGTGCCATGGAGGGAGAACTTAGTGGTAGGTAGAATTCTGGCTTTCTCTCTGTGAAGTTCATGCTGATTGCCACCTTAAAAGCTGAAAAAAAGTATTTGCCAGCAGCAACCTACCCGTCCCTGTGGTGCGGTCCGGTTGTGGTATCTGGGACATTAGTGGGACCTGGTGACATCTGGCTACGGGTGGGCAAAACTGACAGGGAAAAGCCTTCTGTTCAGGTTG
Organism: Tichodroma muraria; assembly: GCA_013390105.1. Taxonomy (NCBI): domain Eukaryota; kingdom Metazoa; phylum Chordata; class Aves; order Passeriformes; family Sittidae; genus Tichodroma; species Tichodroma muraria. The sequence goes on along the minus strand of WAAG01070104.1, from coordinate 12,006 downwards.
GTGGGTAACAACTGAAAGTGTTGATTGATCAGATATGCGGAATTTGTCCTGAGCAGCCTTCTGGGCTGGTGCGTCACGCTTGCCGAGGGTGACCGATGCCACAAAGGGAGGATTAGGGACTCTCAGGCAGAGAAGCTGGAAGGGGGCTACACAGGGCAGTGCTGAAAAATGGTCTTTGCTGCTAGTGGGAATCACAGAGGGACAAAAATTATTTTTAATAATGCAGCATATGAATTTAACATACCATTTGAGTACCGTGGCAAGATGGTTTGTTTTTGTAATAGGTTGAATTTAGAGCACCTCTTCTTGACGTCATCTGGCGGAATAGCTTATGGAATCTCTATGTAAATGATCTTGCAAGAATGCAAGAGGCATCAGAATCTTGTTTGTTGTACTCAAAAAATTATTTTACAGAACTGCCAGTGTAAAAAAACCACTGCTGTGTATGTATATGGGTGTGTGGGGAAAGGTTGGTTTATCTCAGTTCCGTTGGTATATTCTTTTACAGTTAATTATAGGAGGTTTTCATTGTAATTAACAGTAGTGAGCAAAGGATGTGTGTCCTGTTACAGTAACACACATGGAAAGAGTGTGCCTCGAGAAGCCCCTGTCACACCCAATCGTGAAACAGTGTTATAGGTTTAGGTATAGGTTTTCTTCATTTGCCACTAATTTTTTTATGTGAAACGAGCTTCTTGTGTATTCCTTGCTCTATTTTTTTTTTTTTTTTTTAATTCCACAGTTATCTCTGTTCTTGTATTTCTTTGGGTCTCATTAACCCCTGTTTCACCCTTGAAACTATTAACAGTAATTCACACTGACTGTAGTGAATATTTATTAATGAGTGCAAAGATGAAGAACTGAAGTATTTCTTGTGAAGGTCTTCAGCATTTTGGAGGGTTTTCTTGTATTTTCATTTGACAGTGACTGTATAGGCTTCAGCGTCATTGTTTGCTGTAGCACCAATTCAATGCCTAGTTGAAATTTCTGAAATGCTGATACATCTACAAGCGATGAGGCACTGGTTCTAAGTGGGAGTTACTCTATTCACAGAGAGAAGCTCTGAGGTAAACTTCAGGGGAAGTTTAATGTTGCTTATCCATTTTGTTATGTTCCTTTTATTCTGTTTTAAGCCCAGTACAAAAAGTCATGCTTGAAACTCATGGCACTTTGACCTTCACAAAGAGTGTAGGGGTTCCCTTTTCTGCATTGCATCCCATATAGCTTACAGCTATTTTGGTGTATAACATGTTAATTATATATGAGCCATAAGCGAGGTGTTCAGCAGTGTGCTGTTGGGTTATGTAAGAACAGAAATCATTAAATTTGGGTCTTAGTGATTTAATAGCCTTTTATTCAGTGAGAGCTTAAACAGGACATTTCTTTACAGCCTTAACCATCTGTTTCCATGACACTGGCAGAAACTGAAATTTGTTAAATATTTTTATTTGTCTCTGTCAAATTTGGTTGAAAACTTCAGCTCTATTCAAGGAATGTTGGGTAGTCGATGTGGTCTCAGAAGCCTGATTTCCTTAGGTAAGTAGGCTAAACAAAGTATATCCTCTTCATTCATACTGCTATAATTTTTTTTCTAACCCAGCATATTGGATCTAGAGAGAATCTAAGGAGTGCAGCTTTCTTCCATTTAGCTGTCTAGGTCATTGTATTATATCTACATCATTCATACTTCTATCTGGATCATTGATATATCATTGTAAGAGGTGTAAATCATTGCAGTTTTCCTCATGGCCTTTTCAAACACACAAGCAAACAACAAACCACTATATATCCTAGTAATATTTTCATATATATACTTTGCTTTCCTTATGAAAGTTTCTTTCAAAGCAGTATGAACCCATACTCTTCCTTATGATATTCTGTGAGGACTTAAATGTTGAATTTGTAATCAATAGAAATTAATACTGCAAGCAATACTGTAGGTAGTAGAGGTTTTAAGAATGAAATTTTCCCAAGAAAGGTTATGTCATAGTGACTCACATTTAATGGATTATCAAGTAATGGTTACGAGTTTTGAGAGATTTGGTCTTTCTTAACTTTGTATACCTTTCACTTTTCAAAAGTACTGTTTGCCTGCTTTACTGACTGAAGTAAACTAGTATTACCCTGTTAGTTGTCTGAACTGGAAAGTTCAGCTATCCCTTTTATGACTTTCACTCTTTTTATTTGTTTTGTTTTGTTTATTGTTTTAATTAGCAAATTCCTGTTTGCAAAATGAAGTGAAAATGATGTTTAACTTCATCCTTCTGAGAACTTTGTAGGGGCATGCCATTAGTCTTTTACCTCAATATCAGTAGCACAATTATTATGAACTTGTGTAAACAGCAGCAGCCTCTGAATTATTGTTTTTCTTTGTAAAGCACAGTAAACTTTCTCACCCAAGAGCTGTTAAAATTCAGATATTGTCAAATGAGTAGGACTATGACTATATACTTACATTTCAGATGCCAGCAGGAGCTATGGAAGCACTGATTTCACAAACAGGGTTCTTGCACTGTTCAAGCACTTTTCTACTTTTTGTCACTGTTCTAATGTCATTTTGTTCTGCCACAGTGAGAAGGACTGCATTAGGGTGAGAAGAGAGGTTGAAGAAAGGAAAAAACCCTTCTTGTTAAAATTTACCTCTTGAGAGGAAATCTCTTGATCTCTAGAAAATCTATGATTCTATGAGAAGACCAAGTGTAGTGTTTTAGGTAGGTTCTTACAATTCCTTTTGTAAACTGAGTGGAGCATCCAGTGTATGTTTTGGATTCTTCAGATTTGCAGTGTTTTTCAGTATACCGTAAGTTTACTCCATACGTTACATTTTGGGAAGTCTTTAGTATTGTGTGCTTTAGAGAGTTAAACCATAATTGTCATGACAATAATAAATGTGATACACACCTAAAAATTAGCAGGTAGGTAATATGGAATAAATGTAGGTGGTGGAAGAATTCCAGCTTTCAGAAAAAATTTGAAAGGAAATGAGAAGTTTGGAAGTAATACCCTCTGAAGTAAAAGACATTGCATGTGGACTGTACTATGCACATAGGAGAACAAGTCATAGTAAGATGAGGTGGAAGCCTGGATGTAGATTTCTGTGAAGGTACAGTGAAGGCAGAGACATAAGTGAATGCTCAAGTAGTGGTCCTCTTCAAGTGCTAAGATACTGTAATTTGCCCTTGTGAAGTCAGTCCATATTTTAAGTTGAGCTGACTTCAGTAGAAGGATCATCAAGTCGGAATAAATAGATGAGGGTGGATTTTTTTTGTTTGTTGTGGATTGTTGTGGTTTGTTGTTGTCCTATTAAGAAATATCCCAAAGAAATTTTCAGATTTTTTTTTTAAACAAGCCCAAGATGTTTAGCAATCCTAGTCAATAATGCTGTTCATTCTGCTTATGGAATATGAGGAGATTGTTCCATTTCCAGTTCATGCATAAACATTATGTTTTTCTACAAAACAGCCATAATGATCTGTAGAATAACATGAATAATTTGTTGTAAATAGTGTTCTTAATGAACTTGAACCGTCTTCATCTGCAGTGTCTGTAAATGCAGAGTGATTTCCTTTAAATCCCTATTTGTTTCAGATTTTCTGGCAAACAGCTATTTATATCTCCTTTCCCCAACTGTCTTTACCTCACTTATGGATTGGTTGCACTTATGCAGTATTCAAAGATTTGAATTGTACTTTTGAATGTAGTCTGTTGGGTATATTGCATAAGAGAATTGCATTCTGCTTGGATCATTGTGCAAGCACTTCCAACACAGATGTTTGCAAGTTCAGACCAAAAATTCAGTTTTTCTGGACAGTTTGGACATGATTCCTACGAACATCCACACCTGGTAGAAGTAAGTTTTCTAGAAAATCTTTTTAAAAAATACACAAGTGTGACCAAATTAATTTGGTCACACTTGATTTAAAATGCCTACTTTTAGAGCGTATTAATATTGTTCATCCAGTTTCATTTTACTTATTCTACATTTAATTTTGAATAGGAATATAAAATTTTTATGAATTATGTTTACAGACTAGAAACATTACTAATAAAAATATGTTAAAAAACACACTAAAAAATTACCCAGAAGATTTTTTCCGTTGGTTCGTTGCGTTTGAAAGTTGGGTTTGAGTGGAGTTTAGGTGGAACAGCAGAATTTGTTTTGGTTCCTTTCATAGAAGTGCATTACTGGCTATTGAAGTAGCTGCAAGCATTTTGTTCTTGGATGTGTCATTTGTGGCAGAGATGCCTATGAGGCTGCAGTTGTCCTGTGGACTGTGTAAACAGGAATGCACTCTTTCTTTTGCAATGACCTTGGGATAAAGTTTTTAAAGGCTATTAAATGCAAGTGTGTCATGAGACTAAGGACACAAAGCAAAATGGACAAAGGAGATAAATGATGGTGTGTGTTTGAGCAAATCCAGGTACATTTTCTTGCAAGTGGTACTGGTACTGTTGCCTTCCTAGAGGGCAGAGTAACCTTCAGGCTGGTGCAGGTGGCTGATGAGTGCTCAGTGCTTGAGTTGGTAGAGCAGGACACTTTCTTTGAATTGTTATTGCTCTTGGTTTTATTTTGAGGAAATTATTTTCTTTTTTTCTGAAGGCTGCAGAGATATATCAGGCCAGCTGATATAAAGCAGCCCTAAAGCTGCCCTAAATAAATCTTTCATGGAATTCTAATGGCCAAGCTTACTGTTTTGCACCCCATGGCTGTGCCAAGCACTTTCTGGCTTTTAGACTTTCGTTGTACCTACTTTGGCTTCCTTGAAAAAGATTATTGCCTGCTTAGAAGGACAAGGAATACTTTTTAAATTCTTTTTTTTTCACATAAACATTTTTAATTTGGGATGGGGTAAGGTTAGACTGGAAGGGATCGTTCTTTGTGTAGCTCACCGCAGATTACAGGCAGCTTTTCAGTTTTTTATCTAATAATCCACCCATTGATAATCAGGGATTTGATAATTAAGGAGTTTGGAAGAAAGTAGATAACTTCCCAGCTACTGACAAAAGGAGATTATTGCTGGTGAAAACTTTACACTGAGATTTGTGAATCAGCTGACAGCAGATGGGCTAATGCACGGTGCAGGGGGATATTGAGAAGTCATCATCAGATGGCTTAGGGTGGGGTGTAAGTACTATCTATTTTTCTTTCTTGTTTTAATGTTCCACCACTATATGGGAATTATAGGCATGATAATATTTTCAGTGAAGTACTTACCTTTAATTTTTCAATTTTTTTTTTTAAAGGAAAACTGTTTTCAGGCATCCATTTGGTGCTCTTTTGGCTCTCTGCTTCTACTTACAAAACAACATGCTCTTTTTATATCCTGAGGCTTTTGCAATTTTGATTTGCTGTCTTTTATACTATATGCTTTATGTGGGAGAAAACAGATCAGTGTGGTAATGTATATATTTTTTAACAATGTCTACATTACCTATGTATTAACACACTCTGTTTTTGCAGTGTCATTCCTCTGTGTGTTCAGCTTTAAATGCCATAAACTGACTCCCCCTGTATTTTACCTGTTAAAAGCACTATTGACTGCAACAGAAGTAATGGAGGAGCTGGTTTCTGGAAGAAGCAAACTGGACTGGACCAAAAATATATTTATTTTTTACTGTTTGTCCAAAGCTTACTCTTAGAACTATTAAGTGTTTTGGTGTGGAAGAAAGAATTACAGGCGACCTTGCCCCTGATAAGTCACAGTTGTAGTAATTAGCAAAGAGGAACAGCCTTGCTCTTAATGGGTCGCAGCTGTGACTAATAGAGATAGGTGTGATAAAAGGGGTGGGCTGGCTGGCCAAGGGGGAGCTGCAGGAAGAGGACCTGGAAGAAAAGGCTTTGCAGAGGTAGGGGAGCACTGAGGGAGAAGGAAAGATCCAGAGAGACACGAAGAAGAGAGTTACTGCTGTAGAAGATCTGCTGTGAGGTCAGTGTGGGTCTGGTGGAGCTGGGGCCTGCTGTCGGGCCTGCAGTCCCAGTCGAGCTAGGTGAAACCCTGTGCTGTGCGTCTGCAGAATAATATTTGCAGTCACAGTACAGCAAGAGATAGCCAGCAGGCAGGCTGCAGTGGGACCCTACGCTAGGAGCTTGCTGTAGTCAGAGTCAGGGTGGCTGAGCTTTAAGGCAAAGTAAGCTGGGACCTTTTTCACTTTATTCAATGTCTAGTTTTTACCCCTAAGGAGGGGTCTGCTGCAGTGAAGTGTCAGTCTGCTGAAGTGGATCAGCAGCTGCAAACATGAATGTAACAGGTCTTCATACTGACCCAGCAGAGAATGGTGATGAAATTGCTTGGCTCTTTGTCTTCTTTTGTTCTTTTTCTTAATTATTTCATGTGTAGCTAGCAGTGTGGACATTGGGTTTCTATGCAGATTCTCCTATTGGAAAAGTGATTGTTTTGTTGCTTTGGTCCAGGATGTGGCACACCAAAGCCCAGGTTCATAGTGTTGGCTTATCTGCCTTATAGGAACATAATTTATGAGGAAGAGGGACTTTTGAGAACATACTTGCAGCTAAATGTGAGCTGTGGATGTACAATTTCCTTTTTAAAAATTCTGTTTAAAAAAACCTGTCCTGCTCCAATGAAGTCTGGGTTCATCTAGTGTAAGACTTTGCAAAGACTAATATTTTGCTGCATTTGCATTAAAGCACAAGTTTAAGGGGGGAAAATAAGACTTCATATCCCAAATCTTGGTGGTGTTAAATGTACTGTGTGGGATGCTAATAATTTTATGATGTCTTTTGCTGACTGTTTGCTAGCAGAGGATTGGGTTTCTTATCGTGCCATCCATCCGTTTGCCCTAAGTTTCATTCAGTGGTTGTGTCAACTCTTTTTAATAAATATTACTGTCCCTAAGAGTAAGGAAGGGATTTGACTGTGTAAGATTTTTACCATACTGGAATCTCTTAATCTCTCTCAGTATTCTATTATGAAACTCTCATCCTGTTTTCAGATTCTTAATAATGGGTAGCTTGGCTGTCACATTGAGAACTGTAGCACAAACCTGTACCTGCTGCCAGCAGGTTTTCTTTTTGAAGTCCTCATCTGTTTCTTTGGTTTGCATTTTTGTGGGGCGTTTTGGTTGGTTGGTTTTTCTTTTGGCTGCTTTTGGAGTTTTGTTTGTTTATCTATGTTTTAAACTTCAGTGTTACCTTGTCTCTTCAAAATGGAAGCTGATACAAGGGTTGTCATCCTAATTTAGAGGCTACTAGACAGATATTTGGTTCTTTCTACAGCTGCAATCTCTTAGAGAAAATTAAGATGCTAGGAAGGTATTTTCAGAAAATTTCTGGGGATGTTACAGTTCCAAGGCTGAGACTCTTAATTGTTTAGGCCCTATTTAAATAGGTTCATGTTTACTGCTAGAAGACATAGCCCATATCTAAATAAGCATATATTATCATCAGCTTTTTTCTTCTTAACTCTATTGTCATCAAAGACTAAAAAGCAAGGTACTTTTATGGTTGTCTCCTACCTTTAGAATATGCTTTGTCTTTGGGAAATTAATACTGATGCACTGTATGTCCTTGGAGAATTACTTTCTCTTAGGTGTATTTTTTTTTTTCTTCCACATTTCATATGTCTTGCCTAGTTTGGGAACTGAGGGGAAGGATAATTTGTGTTACATTATCTGCATGTAATCCCTTTCATGCTAAGGCACTAATCCTAGTCAGGCCTTTGTGTGAGAATAGGAAGTTCTATTTAAATATAGGAAGGAGCTCCTCCACTGTGAGAGTGGGTTGCACCTGGCACTCATTGCCTAGAGATGTTGGGAAGTCTCCTTCCTTGCATCTCTTCAAATCCAGACTAGATAAAACCTTGAGCAGCCACTGCGGTTGACTGCGCTTTGACCAAGGGTGTTGATCTAGATCATCTCCAGAGATCACTTCTAGCCTCAATGCTTCTGATATTCTGTGTTATCCTGTGAAGCTAAACTGTAACTTGTCCAGTGAACTGTAAAACTAAGGAACTCTGTATTCGCTAGTTTTGTACCCTATATTTCCCCATTGTTCCTGCTCTTTCTCTTGGACTAGGTGAGGACAATGTTTGACTCATGTGGAGCTGTCTCTGCTGCTTGTCCAACTTTTTTCTTTCTCTTGAAATGCATTAAGGATAAATTATAAGTGAGCTTTCTGTGGTGGGAGTAATAGTTTAAATCTCTTAGTTTTTTTCCCACAGACATTTAGCACTTTCCATTAAACTTGTAGAATCTTAGGGACTTCCCTTGCTCTTTCAAACTTGGTTGGAATTTGATAATGGGTACTGATGTTACGGTAGAATTGCAGACAGACAGCCTGAACATTTGAATTTTATTTCTTTTAAAAGTCAGATTAACAGAAAGCTGTCCTAAACAGCACAGCTGCTCCAGTCTTCACTTGGTTTTGAGGGCGGTGAGATGCTGCTATGGTAGATCCAGATTGCTTGCAATACAGCTGCTTTTCAGATATTGCCCTCCCCTTGGCTAAGATTCTTATTGTAAAAGTTAGAAGGAAAAGATGGTGCTAGAAGCACCTTATGATTCCCCAGTGCTGGGGGAATCCCCATACAGCCTGGCAGGCTGGATTCCTGCCTACTCGCTGCTGCTGGAGCAGTGCAAAGCCAGGGCGATGGAGGCTTGAACTTGGTCATTTCTGCTTGCAAGCTGAGCTCAGTGCTCAGGGAGTGTGGGAAGCAGGGAGCCCTCTCCGTATTTCCTCCATGTATCCATTTTGGTACAGTGGCAGTATTTGAAGTAGTCCTTTCCTGCAGAAAGCTGAGAGGAAGACTGAGAGCTGTTTGTGCGTTTGCAATGCCTGTCTGTACAAAATCGTCACCAAAGACAAAGCCAAGTATTATGTTAGAACTTGGCAATGGTACAGGCACTATCGCCCTATTAAATGAGAGCATTTGTTTTTTTGTAAAGACGTGGCTATGAGGGACACAGCTTTTAAGACTCCTTACACTTTGTGAGCACCAGCCTTCAAGTTTGTCATTAGCCTTTGAAGCTAATTAAATCTACCCTTTTCCCCACCAGCTTCCCACTCCTGTAAATCAGTAAAGCTTGATTAAAATCGGTAATCATCGACAATGAAGAATGATCTATCCTAGAGGTTCTGGGTTTTGTCCCATGCTGCTTTTCTTCTGGGTCTGTGGTTTATTTCATTGCTCGTATTTATGAAATTACATCTCTTTTACTTCTGGTTGTTTCCTGGTTGTGATGAAGACATTATTTAGGCAAACTCCCCACTCAGTTACATCTGTGGAGTCTCAGTGATTTCAAGGCCTTCCTCACGCTTATTTGAGAGGGGAGTTTGACTCATGAGCAAGCTTCTCATTGATGGCAGCAGAGGCAGACCTCTGGCAGTGTTCTAGTTAAGAGCAGCCTAGGAATATATCTCTGCAGTGAATATTCAAGCAAATTAGAGCAGTAAGTGGAATGATACTGTAAGCAAATTCAATTCAAACTGCGAATACAGGCCCAGCATTTGACAAATTACTATATTTCATCCTTAAAGCAGAAGTCTGTCTGCTCAACTAGCACACAAATTAAGGCGAGCAAATGTTTTAATACTTTCAGTAGCAATTCTTCTCTAGTATTCCATACATACCTGTACTGAAATTACCCAACCAGTCTGCGTTAAGTTTCAGGATGGAGAAAATGTCCTTACATTTTATCATCTTTGTAATCAGTACATCAGTAATCTTACATTACTGCATCTTTGCTAGGGAAAGGATCAACCAGACTACTAGACTCGGTCAGTTGCCATCTTTATTACCAGGTATCTTGTCTTGCTCAGATCTGTGTCCTTAATGCTGTCATCACTATTTCTCTTATCACCACTGAATTAGCTGAGTTATGGCTGTGAATCCTCTCCACCAATTCTTATTTATCCTCAGTGCTTTGGTGCCTGTGACTCTATGGAACCAGGTGGGCTGCAGACTGCTTCACATGAATTCATAGCAAGCTTGATTAGAATAGCAAAATTAACATAATATTTACTGTTCAAGTGTCTGCTCTACTGCAAATTTCTGAAGAGTTCATTAGGGGGGAGAAATTCTTGTGCTCTGGGTCTTTTTTTGTGGAAATGGTGGGTATTGAACACATGGCAAGACCAAGGATCCGGATCCAAGGGTATGTGTAACTTGCAGTCAGAGGTGGAGTTCTACCCCTGGTGGGTAGTGCTGGTGTCTTCTGGCAGAAAGAGCAATGAACAGAGGGCAGTGAAGGTTGGAGAAGTGAACCAGAGCGTTCAACTAAGAACATTGCCCTGTGTAGGAGTCCTGTCTTTGCCATCTTTTACCTTATTATTTACTTGTAGCAGTTGTGTCTTTGTTTTGGTCTTTTGATAAACTCTGCATCAGCTACAGATCAATATGGTATGTCAGATGTGGATAAGCTGAGCATTTTTATACATAATGCATTGTACACTTTGTGTATGGGAGACTTCATTTCAGGGTTGGTTTGGGTTTTGTGTGTGTGTATCCAGAATACCAACCTTCTGCTTAATCCTGTAGAGTTCTAATTCTCTTGTGCAAGATTATTCTGTACTCTCAAGGCTCCTTGGATTAAAGGTACTGAACTTCTCAAAGGCTTGGGTCACTATTTGTACTCCTGTGATCTCTAAAGTGCTACAGAGTCCTAGCTGGGGCATTTCTTGACTTCAAGAGAAGTAGAGGTATGTACAATACAAGGTCTGTTCGTGTCATTGTGCAGTTGTAAGGCAGATTATTCAGAAACAATAACTGTATAGTCTTCACTGGCCTTAACAGGCTCAGTCACTGACTTGGGGTGGAGCCTTTGAGTCGTAAAAAAAATTATTCTTTTTTTATAATGCCCTGCTGTAAAACTAAGATAATTCTTGACTTCCCTTTTGGGACTGACAGGGTTAGCCAGCTAGCATAGATAACTTTTTCAGAAATAAAGAGCATCATGAAAAAGGCCTGGGATAACCCTATTATTTAGATCTAGTGATTTTTTTATTTTTTTATTTTTTTTTTAAACCTCCTGAGGATGGACTGGACCATACAGCCTGGTCTGTTCAGGTGATGATATCTGTTTATGCTGTATTTGTCTTCCATAGCTTCTTTTGATTATTGAAATACTGATACATAAATGCTAAAGTTTCTGCGGCTGCATTTAAAACTAAAGTTGTTGTAACTATCTAATAAAATGGAAAAATGGCTTTGATATTCCCATTTTGACAATATGTAGCTATGCTGACTTTTGTTGCTTCTTTCCTTAGGGGAACTTGTCCCTGATCTCTCAAACAAAATGTCACAGAGTAAAACTATGTATGATGCTGTGTGTTCTAGTTACAAAAAATTTATAACTTGGTCACTTTTATTTATGCCTCCGTGGAGCTGGTGGAATTCTACTGCAGTGTTAAAATGCAGCAGTTTCATTTTCCTGCAGGCAGCAGCCCTCTGGTGGTGTGCGGGTTTTGGTTTGGTTTTTTTTGTTTTTTTTTAAAGTCGTTTTTGGAGATTCAGATAGACTGATAGAGAAGCCTTTAAAAGTGCCTCAAATTAAGCTGCCACATAGTCTCATAGCTTTATTTTCCTTTCTAGTCCTCACCTCATCACCACCCCCACCTAAATTTGCAAGTGGGATGTAAAAGACAAAGAAAGGTCACAAAATTAACCCCATGTATAATACCAGCAGTCTTATTT
>WAAG01070103.1:19271-29699 GCA_013390105.1 Tichodroma muraria | reverse complement strand
AAAAAAAAAAATTAGCAAGAAAACTTGCTTATGGCCCAGACTAAAAGAATTGAGGAACCTGCACTATGATGAATAATGCTGATCCATGATTTCTGATCTTGGCAGATTTTTAAAGTGGTTAGGGAAGTAGTGTTACTAGTAACAAGCTTCATGCTGAAATTACTAGCTGCTGAGATGTTGCTGTTTCCTTATAGGTATACATATAGCTACATTTATAGCTTATAGTTTTATATATAGCTATATATTTTGTGAGTGTATTTTGCAGGTTCAGTTTGTGGGTTTGATCATTTCAAGCTGTAGATTTCTGTCACTTCTCAAAATTTTCATCCTACTATGCTACAACAGCTCTACAGATGGAAAGTTACAAGTGCAGCTTCACCTCACAGCCAACAAAACTCTAAAAGGACAGTGCAATTCAAATTGCAGGTTTTTGCTGATAGCAGCAGACTCCAGGTTACAGTTCTTTTTTATGCAGATGTGCCTGGTGCCTCCCTCCCTCTCTCTGTCCTTTAAGTCCTTCCTATACACCCTAAGTAAGCAGTCACTCACCTTAGAGGCAGGCTGAGTTCCTGATGGCATTAGAAAAGTTTTTCTCAGGGACTGAGAACAAACATATATATAAGGCCAAGATGATGGAATTGCTGGATTTTGAAAGGATATTTCTGTTTGATTTTTTTGAAAGAATAAGCTCCATTTTGTTCCACTTTCATACAGGGTCTTTTCAAAGCTTCATAGTGATCACAAGAGGATTTGACTTGGCTCTTTGCCAAAGCTATGTCCTCTGTATAATCAAGAGATCTGCTTGTCAAATGTTTACAGGGCTTTATTCTACATGAAAGCCAAAAAGTTCTGCACCACTCATTCCAAAGAAGCCCATTTTTCTACTCCAAGAGGTTATGAGAGGTTATGTCAAAAATACAGGTTTACGTCCTCTTATGCTCATTTAACTACACCTGGGGCAGCAGCTACCTGTTCAACATCATTGTCAAAATGAAAACAGCAGAAATTTGACAATCTTTCATACGCCTGCAGTGGGAAGGAGCTGTTTTCTCTATGTATTTTTGAGCATCTTAACTGTATCTCTTGAGAAAATTAAGGTTGAATACTGCAACAATTCAATAACTTTCTACAATAGAAAAAAAAAAACATGCCCCTGAAGCATGCCCCTCTATATTCAGGTCACCACTATATGATTTATTTACACCTTTCCTTTATCTTATTAGACATACACAGTTATGAGTTTCCCTGTGCCACTGGTATTGTCACAAGCCTAACAGTGGTTTGTCAACAGAGGTTGGAATATCAGTCTGGAGTCACTAAACTTACATATTTAGAGTCAGGTACTTTCAGTACATCCTGCTTCCCATTCCTCTTGCTGTGCTCTGCCTTCTCATTTACTAAACTAGAGCTACTCCAGGCAATTTGAACCAATAAGTATTTTCAGATGATGCTGACACGTGACAGGAGCCTGCAGCATTAATCATGCCTGAATCTATATAATTTCATTTATATATAAAATTGTCTCACTGTACCCTGACTTCATTCCTTTACTTGGGTACAGCCAGAACTTTAAATGGAAAGTAAGGCTTTGTTTTAAAGATGTTGCTTTTGCTTAAGTATTATCTTTCCCTGTATTGCAAATTGGCAATATTCTTGGAAATCTTTTCTGAAAGAGGGTATCCTATAGCAATTAAGGTGTCTTACAAAGCAGTATAAAACACTTGAGGAAAATGGAGTAAAAATTGTGAAGGACTGAAATATTCATCTCTTGTCATCTGCTACACAGGATATATGCTATTTTCATTTGTTTCAATGCCTATAATCTCTCTATGTACAGCAGTTTAAAGCTTTGTTCTGTTTTAAAATAGAAAGGTAAAGCTTTTTGTCACACTTCATTTACTGGCCAGCTGGAACTGCACTGCCTGTTCCTGCTCTTTTATGAGAGTTCAGAGGAGAGGGTTGTGGGCAGCACCTCAGTTTAGCTTCTCTAGGAAAAAAAATTGACAGGAAACAAGGGGAAAACTGACTATAAAGGTCTTCCTTAAAAGGCAAGAGAGGTCTTATGAATGAGAATTGCACTCCTTAACTTCATCTCACAAATAACACTCTCAAGGCCAAAATCGCTCATTCAGAAAGGATCTAAGAGAGCAACCAGAATATGCTACACAGCCTCAGAGTATCTGTTGTTGCAAACTCAAAACCTGTGCCAAAATATTAGAATGCAATTGTAGCTCGCAGCACAACAATTGTGGAAAAGGAAAGTGTGTAACAGCAGAAAATAAATCGTAGCTAATTGAAACATCATTTTAGAAACTATTGTGGCTCTAATTAAAACATACACAAAATTATTGTTGCTCTTTTTCAATGGAAAGAATTTCTTTTCATTTTAAAATGATACACTTAATAATGTCTTTGCTTTACACTACGAAGTATTATTTTTTCATCTATTTGTTTCATCTTCCTTCCACCACTCTCTGCCACTTCACAGAGTGCTATAACAGTTATATAACAGAGTTCAGATAATTCAGAGTTATATCACAGAGTTCAGTAACAACAAGAGGTAAATTGAGTAGATATTAAATGTTTCTGTCATATTATCATTAACATTGCCAAAATCCTGTTCAAGACACCCTCCATGTTTCTAACCCAAAGTGTTAGCAGTAAGTGGCTGCTTTTTAGCTCATTTGCCAGTCATAATAACAGCAGACACTCTTATCTGGATAGCAATTCTATAACCAATTTTCTAGTTTAGTTTTCTACCCCTCTCTCTCAGATCATGGGAAGACTAGTTCTAGTTTGATGTATGTAATAACCTGTTTTAAATAACAAAAGATTCTCCTTAGGTCTTTTCCAGACTATTTTGCAGTTAGCATGGCTGCAGTTGACAAAAGAGGTTTCACACTCAAGTCTGGAGCTGCTCAAACAGGACTGCTGGCCTATGGTACTTCAGCAGAGAAGATATCTTCCCATGGGGGAGGCTCAGCAGTAACCCTGTCATCCTTTCTCTCTTCCATCTGGTTGAACTTTGGCTGTGTCTTGGTTGAACCAGGGCCACAGGCTCTGCTCCCTGCTGCTCTCTGCATGCTGAGATGGAGAGCTATCTCCACCTTAGCAAATTGCATTCATGAAAATGTAGGTACATGGGCTTTATTGATGAAATATTGCTGACTGTAAAATCCATGGTGCCTCAAATTGTTCTAGATAAGGCATCAGAGAGAAAAAACACACAAAACCGAAACCTCCCAGTGAAAAAGGTTTTATAAAAAAGCGGGAAGTTGGTTTACATTAACCTTGTAGAGAGAGGAAGGACAGGATTTGCCACAGTGCTCTCCTGTCTGTTCTGCAGCTTTGGTGAGCTCGAGCACAAGTGCTCAGGCAGTGGTGACTGCCAATGTCCTTTGTATCTACAAGAGCTGCCTGGGCTGCAGTGAGTGTGGGGCATGGACAGACCTCCAAATTACCCTTGCTCTCTACAGAAGTGCACCCATGGTGACCTTCATCTGACAGGAAATTTCCTTCATCTGACAGGAAAAATACAGTTGCTGTATTATCTGTGTTGTTGCCATTCTTCAGAGAAGAAAGTCTATAAAGTGGCAGTCTTCTCCACTAAGAGGTGTCTGATGTGCTTCAAACCGAGTGTTTTGATTTACCTGTTCACTGCTGTCATGAAACATAGCTAAAATCCTCTTCAGAATACCTTGACATACTGAAGATAATCTTTTAAAATCAAGTTACTACATGTCCAGAAGGAAAAGGAAAGTACTTGTGGAACGTGTTCTGCAAGCTCATAAAAATACAGCTTTTAACAAATAAAATAAAAGTGATTCAGTTATGACAGGAAAGAAAATGCAAACACCTGCTCAGATCTGGAAAAGAAGAAAAGAAAGTGTAAGAGTAGAAAGAAAATTAAGAATATTTATTTCATCTTTCTGCAGAAAAATCCTAAAATACCTGCTACTTGAAGAGTCTGTAGTTTAATAAAAGACCAGGAAATATCCTGAAAGCAGCTGCAAATTATGCATCCACTGTACTCCTACAAGGTGGTGCAGAGCAACCTCCTTTCCAAGCCCCTGGCACACAAAGCTTCAGAGGAGAGCTCGAATGAATCACAGTTGTAACCTTACTAATTGCATTTCAATTATTGAAAGGGAAGACTTGACTTAGACCTATGCATGCAAAACACCAGCTTCCCAGGATGTTTTCCCCATTGGATGTTGTTGTTTGGCTTTTTTTTGAAAACCCATATTCTAAGTCTCTAATGAAAAATGGAGATTTGATGCCCTGCTAGTAGCATAATTATTTCAGTTTGCCTGGATCTGTTAGGACCCACAAGGAGAAAGTATTATTAGGGAAAGAGAGGACAAAACCTCTGTAAAGACACAAAAAAGACAGCAGAATTCTGGTGGAGGCAGAGATACTTCATGAGTTAAATAATTTGGAAGTTACAGGCTAAACAGCCAAACCCCACCACTCGGAAGGGACATGCATTTCAACTCAATGTTGAAAACACAGAGGCATGCCGTGAGGCTTAGCAGTGGGACACAGCCTGCGTGTCCCTGCTCCCAGAACATCCCCAAGTCAGCCAAGCAGCAGTAGGGACCAGATGTGCAAAACCCACAGCTGGGCTGTGTTTTGCACAGACCAAATGAAGGCCAGCAAGGCAGTAGAGCAGGGGTTTACACGAGAAAATCATCAGAGCTTGTTTCAGTTTGGTCACTCTGTGCTTCGCAGAGTGAACATCACCTCTCCAACGAGGGTGATGCAGCTCAGATATCTCTTTACCTGGCTGGGGGGCTGCTACACTGCAATTTCCTTATCCCAAGGTGGCATTGCTTGGCTTTTCTTACAGCGTAATCTCTGAACAACCACCACACCTAGGAGAGTCTTAATCCATGCTTGCAATACAAGCTCCTGGGTCCTTTGGCGTCTTTGGCACCTTTACAAAGTAACTAATAAAAGCACTGGAAAAACAGAAGGCAAACAGCAGCTGGCAAATTTAGGAGGGAACATTGGCTATGGTTTTCAAAAGCGGAATAACTTTTCCTTCTTACTGCATTTCCTGTGAGATCCTGCCCTTTAACCTGCCACTAAATCTCAGTGTATTTACATCATTAATTCTCTCTCCCTACCATGGTAAGACTTAGCCTAAACTAGTTTGGGTAGCATAACCCAAATTCATTCTGCATTGCCCAAGTTAGCTCAAATGCTATTTGGGATAAGAAAAAGCCATATGCAGCAGTGGAAACCATGATAAGGTGTTACAGATTTCCTGTAAGAGGGAGTTTACTCAGACAGCCAAGATGTGAAGCTCATGCTGGGGGAGGACACAATGATTATCCTCTAAAAACCCCAGAAATCTAGAATTGAGGTCAATTTGCAAGGCCATACACATTTTGAATCACAAAATCAACTTGCTCCACACAAAGAATAGTAGCTATCATGAAAACCCTTTTTACCAAGTTGAATCAAAGCAGCTGGTGCAACTGATCTGAAATTCAAGTGTAGGTGCTGGTGTCACTCACATTCCTCTCCTACAGCCACACAGTGGCCAACTGGAATTTATAATTTACGACTAGCAGACTGCAGACATACCCTCTCAATACGTTAACTGTTGTCTTGATTTTTGTTGTTTATTCCTAACATCACAACTCCTTTACTAGACTTTGTTGTGGGCAAGGTTACGTACATGACAAAACTTCCCATATGAAACGGTTTAATGGCTCTGGGATATCAATGCAATTGCTGTGGTTTGCAACAGATGGGGCTCGGTTAGCCAAGGAGCCAGTTACCATGGGCTACAATTGTTTTACACAGGTCTCCTGTCACCGCTTGGAGGTAAAGCTGACAAGAGACATCTTCAGGGATGGAGAAAGGGAGTAGAAGAGACATGTTGGCCAAAAGACAGAAGGAACCAAGGAAAGCAGAAAGTCAAAGCATAATGCTCATGGCTGCATCTGCAGTTCAATTTGTTACCAGTCCTGTAAGTGCTACTTAGCCAATGACTTTACTATCAGCCGTGAAGTGGCCATTAATTCTCCTGCGGGTTGTGGCCCACCCAACCAGTCAGGCTAACAGCCAGTGCAGAGACAGCAACCTCATCTCCTTCAGCTGTTTCACTCCTAATTTCACTTTCTCCATCCACCTCCACCCCCCAAGAAGAGGACATGTTGTGCAACAATATGATTAATGTCACTATATGGGCAGAGAAATGTATCTACAACCTCAGCACAAAAATCTCAGGTGTTTCCTGAGCTGAAACACCACAGCCCAAGTAACAAATCACAGTCCTGAAACGCAGATGTTTTTCATGTGAACCCAAGTTAGGTTCAGATTCAGCCTGGGGCTATATTCCACAGAATAAAGGTGATGTATATTGTTGCAGTAGACCTCTCATTAGTGGTAGAATTGAGCCAAGACAGAGACATTTAACAATGTAAAAAGGGTCTCCTGGTTTATTCCCCTTTGTAACCTAGCCATCCTGACTCTGATTACAGCAAGCTCCTACTGCAGGGTCCGGTCGCAGACTCTGACTGCTGGTTGTTTCCTGCTGTACTATGGCAGCAAATGTAAGTTTGCAGATTCTGAACACAGGCCTTAGCTAGCTTGACTATGACTGCAGGCTCCAAAAGCAGGCTCTAAACCCATCAGACCCAGACTAACCTCATAGCAGATCTTTTTGCCAGCAGTAACCCTCTCCCTTGTTTTGTTCTTCTTTGTGTCTCTCTAGAGCTTTCCTTCTTCCTCAGGACTCCTCTACCTCCTTAAGATGGNTCGCAGAGTGAACATCACCTCTCCAACGAGGGTGATGCAGCTCAGATATCTCTTTACCTGGCTGGGGGGCTGCTACACTGCAATTTCCTTATCCCAAGGTGGCATTGCTTGGCTTTTCTTACAGCGTAATCTCTGAACAACCACCACACCTAGGAGAGTCTTAATCCATGCTTGCAATACAAGCTCCTGGGTCCTTTGGCGTCTTTGGCACCTTTACAAAGTAACTAATAAAAGCACTGGAAAAACAGAAGGCAAACAGCAGCTGGCAAATTTAGGAGGGAACATTGGCTATGGTTTTCAAAAGCGGAATAACTTTTCCTTCTTACTGCATTTCCTGTGAGATCCTGCCCTTTAACCTGCCACTAAATCTCAGTGTATTTACATCATTAATTCTCTCTCCCTACCATGGTAAGACTTAGCCTAAACTAGTTTGGGTAGCATAACCCAAATTCATTCTGCATTGCCCAAGTTAGCTCAAATGCTATTTGGGATAAGAAAAAGCCATATGCAGCAGTGGAAACCATGATAAGGTGTTACAGATTTCCTGTAAGAGGGAGTTTACTCAGACAGCCAAGATGTGAAGCTCATGCTGGGGGAGGACACAATGATTATCCTCTAAAAACCCCAGAAATCTAGAATTGAGGTCAATTTGCAAGGCCATACACATTTTGAATCACAAAATCAACTTGCTCCACACAAAGAATAGTAGCTATCATGAAAACCCTTTTTACCAAGTTGAATCAAAGCAGCTGGTGCAACTGATCTGAAATTCAAGTGTAGGTGCTGGTGTCACTCACATTCCTCTCCTACAGCCACACAGTGGCCAACTGGAATTTATAATTTACGACTAGCAGACTGCAGACATACCCTCTCAATACGTTAACTGTTGTCTTGATTTTTGTTGTTTATTCCTAACATCACAACTCCTTTACTAGACTTTGTTGTGGGCAAGGTTACGTACATG
This sequence comes from Tichodroma muraria, assembly GCA_013390105.1. Lineage (NCBI taxonomy): Eukaryota > Metazoa > Chordata > Aves > Passeriformes > Sittidae > Tichodroma > Tichodroma muraria. The sequence goes on along the minus strand of WAAG01070103.1, from coordinate 21,964 downwards.
ACAAAACTTCCCATATGAAACGGTTTAATGGCTCTGGGATATCAATGCAATTGCTGTGGTTTGCAACAGATGGGGCTCGGTTAGCCAAGGAGCCAGTTACCATGGGCTACAATTGTTTTACACAGGTCTCCTGTCACCGCTTGGAGGTAAAGCTGACAAGAGACATCTTCAGGGATGGAGAAAGGGAGTAGAAGAGACATGTTGGCCAAAAGACAGAAGGAACCAAGGAAAGCAGAAAGTCAAAGCATAATGCTCATGGCTGCATCTGCAGTTCAATTTGTTACCAGTCCTGTAAGTGCTACTTAGCCAATGACTTTACTATCAGCCGTGAAGTGGCCATTAATTCTCCTGCGGGTTGTGGCCCACCCAACCAGTCAGGCTAACAGCCAGTGCAGAGACAGCAACCTCATCTCCTTCAGCTGTTTCACTCCTAATTTCACTTTCTCCATCCACCTCCACCCCCCAAGAAGAGGACATGTTGTGCAACAATATGATTAATGTCACTATATGGGCAGAGAAATGTATCTACAACCTCAGCACAAAAATCTCAGGTGTTTCCTGAGCTGAAACACCACAGCCCAAGTAACAAATCACAGTCCTGAAACGCAGATGTTTTTCATGTGAACCCAAGTTAGGTTCAGATTCAGCCTGGGGCTATATTCCACAGAATAAAGGTGATGTATATTGTTGCAGTAGACCTCTCATTAGTGGTAGAATTGAGCCAAGACAGAGACATTTAACAATGTAAAAAGGGTCTCCTGGTTTATTCCCCTTTGTAACCTAGCCATCCTGACTCTGATTACAGCAAGCTCCTACTGCAGGGTCCGGTCGCAGACTCTGACTGTTGGTTGTTTCCTGCTGTACTATGGCAGCAAATGTAAGTTTGCAGATTCTGAACACAGGCCTTAGCTAGCTTGACTATGACTGCAGGCTCCAAAAGCAGGCTCTAAACCCATCAGACCCAGACTAACCTCATAGCAGATCTTTTTGCCAGCAGTAACCCTCTCCCTTGTTTTGTTCTTCTTTGTGTCTCTCTAGAGCTTTCCTTCTTCCTCAGGACTCCTCTACCTCCTTAAGATGGCCCTTGACAAGCCAACCCACCCCTTTTATCACACCTATCTTAATTAGTCACAGCTGCAACCCCTCAAGAGCAAGGCTGTTCCTCTTGTTTGGTAATTCATACAATTGTGATTTATCAGGGGCGAGGCCTCCTGTAATCCCTTCTTCCACAGCCGCAATGTATGTGTATGTGTCCTCAGCTTGGGATTTCCTTCTGGGTTTCTCCATTTGCAAAGCAATACAGCATGACCCCACTGCTTGTGCATGCTGGTTGCCACTTGTGGTTTGTATTTCCTCCTTCAAAACTACCCTGAGAGAGGCAGAAGGTGGTGAAAATGAGTCTGATGAGGACTGAATGCACCCTTGCACATCTGCTAATTTCTGAAACAGGCTGCTGAGAAATGCCAAGCACCTACAGGCTCATGCTCCAAATGCCTTGGGAGACTGTGGAGATGGGAAAACTTTAGCCCTCCTTAGCTTGGTTGGGAGGAAAAGCTACCTTGGTCTCTTCCACAAACTTAGCTAAACTCAAATATAATGGAGGCACAAATCTCCTTCTCTCAGGGTCAAGGAGCAAAGCAGAGGGTAAGGACTGAACAAGTAATGTAACAAAAATCAACTGAAACAAAGAAGGGCATTTAGATGAGGAGAAGAAGAAAGAGTTGTGTAAAAGCAATGACATTTCTAATGGAACGAAAAGCATATTAGCTGAAAGCCAAGTGTTGGATCCAGGGAGAAGATTTGAATCATCCCCTTGGAACTCTTCCACCCTTCATAAAACATTAACTATTCATTGAGAGAGAACACATGTGTGTGCATGAATCAGTAGCCTGGCGGGTCTTCTTTTGAGAGGTTAGACTTCCTGAGCATCAGTCCCTCTTCTAGTAAATGTTAATTGTTTATCCAAAGTGGAGCAACTTCAAAAGGAGAGGTTGAGGTCCTCTGACTGCCTTCGCCTTGGGCAAGGTAGTGACAGGAGAAGTGGACCAATTCCTTAATTGCTCCACCATTCAGTAAAGGTGACACTCAAAAGCCTCTTTATTTATTTCCCAACAAACAGAAATATTTTAGGGTTTGGTCAGAAAAACACCTGGAAACCAGACTCCCTCACAGTACCATCTGATTTGGATTTAGCCTTGCATTTCTTCAACTGCAAAGCAGCCCCAGTGTTGACCCAGGGGAAAGAGCCCTTTCCAGGCCCAGCTCTCACTGTCATACTCAGCCTCGGAACTGCAACCACAGACCTGACAGAAGATTTGATCTCATTCAAAAATAAGCACACTAGATAGCATACAGAGGCAGTGTGATTTCTACATGCACTGCTGAAAGCAGCCCCTCTGCTACTAGCCAGGAATGGCTCCTCTATAAGAGCCAGACACTTGGCTTGGCTTTGCTGTGTTCAAGAACGATAGTGAGTCTGTTTTAGTTAAATAGTATTTACAAACATAAATCAGCTAGTCTTGCTTACCTATACTCACTGGTCACAATCAGCTCTTAGCCAGTATGTTTTCAAAACTTATTTATGCTTGACATCGACTATTTCCCAGAAGATCAATTCCTGCTAGCAGGCTGAATGCTTGAAAGTGGTGTTTTCCAGCCATTCTGAAATCAGAGTAATCAACCAATGTGGGGGA
>WAAG01070103.1:1622-12710 GCA_013390105.1 Tichodroma muraria | reverse complement strand
TTTTTTTTTTTTTTTCCAGAACTAGCATAAGCACAAGAGTTTTGATTATGTAACATTTTCATGTTACAACTGGATTGGTGCATTAAAAGTAGTGTACTATGGAAAAATTACTCTAGCTGTATCTGTAGTAGGTTCTAAAAGAGCCATTACCATGCTGAAAACAGATGTCAGTATCTCACTGGGAAAATGTCAACATGCTGCTCTGGAGACACTGTATGAAATATCAGAAATGATTTAAAGAAGAAAATGTCTTCTCCCTGCATTCATCTGTGGATATATTCAGAGATTTTTTTTTTCCCTGAAGGCAATAGTAGAACTGCAAGAGATCAAGACAGTACAGAACGTGCCATGAAGGTTTATTAAATCATGAAAGACACAGGGAAAATAAACAGGATGATTATTCCCTTTTCCTTGATACAGAGGAAATAAGTAGCAATCAATCAGGTTATCAAGTGGCAGGCTTAAAACCAACAAAAGGAAATACATTTCCAACCACTGCTAAAGGTCCAAAGTACATTTTGATCAAAACCTAAACTGATCAGAGTTACAGAGCATTATTCTCCTGTATATTTTAAACATAGTAGATTATATTCAAATTATGGCTCAGAGTTTCCAAATCTGTAAAGGTTCCTGAACGTGCCTTTAGGCACTCTGCACAATTTCTTCTATCTCTTCCACTGTTTTTTGTTACTGCCCATTTCCCAGTACAGGGTACCCGGCTGTATGGACCTCTGTGGAGAGCTCTTGTGCAGTTATTAGCCCTGGTGTAGGCGCAGCTATAAACAATGTTCTTAGCTGTAGAACTTACCCTGGTGTGGAGAAGGAAGAGAAGCCAAGTTAATGTAAGGACCCTGAAGCTGCTTCTTCAGCAGAGTGCTTCTCATAACAGTGCTGGTGAAAGTATTTCGTAAGCTATTTCATAAGCTGTGTCTATGTTTCTGTGATCATGGAGAATAAGAGAAAGCTACAAATTGTGCTGGCACCAGGACATTCAGAGACCTACAAGTCTGTCCTTGGCTTCATAAAGAGTTCACCCAAAATAAGAACAGAGACAGCATTATGTATTTCTAATTGGTCATAAGCAACATTTCATATGTGGAACTCAACATTCCCAAACTATTTGATCAGATTTTAAAAGAGATTAGGCTAAAATAAAAATCCACTGAATCCATTTTTTCTGCAGAAAAGTCAGTAAATTACCTTAGTTAATGTTGCCATTGTGAGTTCTTTGCTGAAGTCCCCTAAATAAGTAAGCAATTTAGCTAGTTCCCAAAACCAGGAATGATTTCACATAGTAATCAAAACTGAAAACTTCCATCACCAAAACCTGTGTTGTTATAATCTACTGTCACAACAGTCTGGTTTTGTCTGCAAGCTCCCTTTGTGTGTTTGCACATGTATATGTGAGAGAACCGACTGAGCTTGCACACACAGTTCTCCAGGAAATTTACATCGAAATAGGAGACTTTAGTGGTGACCTCTCCAGGATTATTTGAAAGGAAAACTAAAGTGCCTCTTTCAAGACCTTTTATGAAGCCCTTAATTTAAAATATCTTATTTGGTTATCTGCTTAAAGATCTTCTAAGATGATATTGCTTCATATAAAAGCACTTGGTAACCAAAGGAAGAAAACATAGTTTTCTTCTATCAACTTCAAACAACTGCAAACAGATTCCACATTTGGTTGGCTTTGGAAAACAAACACAGCAACAAAATAAAAACCAATGAATGAACCAATTTAAAAATACCTCAGAAACAAGGTAGGCAGTGCTTGAGTGCTAAACACTGCTATATACAATATGGTGTGGTGGTTTACAGAGATTTACATGGCATCTGCCAGTCTCAGGAGAGCAAAACCAAGGAAAAGTTGTCTGAGTGCTGCCTGGTACAGAAAGCAACAGCCAGAGGCTGTGTTCTCAGGCATTCTCATGCCTACTGCCCTGACCTCATTCCTTTGGCTTTCTTAATTCTATGAGTTTTTGCATTTGGTGGGCTAGCAGAAAGCAAATGCCATTGCAAATCCTTGTGAAACCAAGCATTGTGCCACAGAGGTGCTTCAACATGCTGGAGAACAGGACCTGGCTCTAAAGGAGAAAGGAAGCTTGAGCTGCTTTCAGACAAATTAGAGTCAAAGAAGGAAAAATAAATGCTTTTTTCTTTTTAGGTAGGCCTTTCTTTTTCAAATGTTTTATTTCTAAAAATAAGATCTCCCCAGCTTCCTCCTTACAGAGGAAGTAAAAAATGACAATGCGATTTCCATATAGACAATGAGAAAAATGTAGTAATGCTGCTTTATTTAGAGTGAGTGGAGGAGACAGACCATACTCCAAGTACAACAGAAGAAACCACCACATGCACCAGAGAGAGAGATGGTAAATATGGTAAATGGTGAGGTAGAATTGGATATAAGCCAGTGCTTCCTACAGGTGTCACTCAAACATACCCTTCCCCAGTATGAACTCCCGGCCTGGCCTAGCCCTTACTGAGGACTTTTTCCCTGGGGTCCATGGGTTTCATCTGCCTGCTAAATGTGCTGAACCCAAGAGCAGCAAGGATACCTTGCTGTTTGTACCATACCAGTGCAGTTCATTTCCTGGCCTCTTGGTTAATAGAACTGATCACACTAACCTTAAACATGACTGGTTCTGTTTTCAGTGCACAGTTGTGAAAAGCAAAACTTCCATGCCTTGGGAATTACCACATTTATATGGGGAGCAGGAGATCTTGGCTGGTGGCTAAAACTACCAGCCTATGCAAAGTTCCTTTTGAGTATGAATTACTTTCAATGAGCACCAGAAAAATGCCATAGCAAGCAGCAGAATGACTGTGTCATTGAGACTGACAGGTACCATTTATTCTTAAACTAGTTTTCTTTTTCTGACTCCAGGCTGGCTACAGGATTTTTGTCCTGTATTTTTTCCCTTCCAGCAGGATGTACTGTTCCTGCTGACAAGTGGTTAAGTCCATGCATAGAAAAACAGTTGCACCAAGCTAAAAAGAGGCAGCACTTCTCCAGCACTTGCTTATGTAGACTTTGCTTGTGGTTTTGGCCTGCATTACCACTTTAAATGGCGCATATTTTTCTTTGTTACTAGAAAGGGCAGGATGAAGTGGAAGCTCAGTTTGACTATTCTACAAAGCAACTCATGGGAGCTTCCTGCCTTCTTGGTTTAGATCATGGATTAAAAACCTCTACAACCACCACCTCATCCCTTTCACAGAGCCTCACAGTAGGCTTGCTAGACATCTCAAATAATGGTTTTTCATGTTTTCTGCTTTTCGTTTTTGAAGGCTAGTAATCTATCCACTTCAGAATGCCGTGCCTACATACCATCCAACTGCTCAGCAGAGACCTGAGAGCCTCAGCAGAGTGCAGCTCTACAGCACTCTGCTGGGACTCTCCAGGCTACTGCAACTCGGCTGGGACAGTTTTTAAAGAAAAATAGAGGAGGACCAAAAAAAGTGCTCCAGAAGCCAGTAAAATTATCAGGCCCTCAAAGAAAGTGACCTATAAAGAGGAGCACCTGTTTACTGTGTGGGTAACTTCATGGGAAAATTAGGGGGAGATTTCTGAAGGAAGGAGGAGCCTGATGGTACAAGTAAATGCCAGGCTGGGCATTTGGAAGTTTGTGGTTTCTGTACTCAGCTTTTGGTGCCTTCATCTAATCTTAAAATATGGCTATCAGCTCAAGGAACAGCAAAGCAAGAGTCAAAATCGAGGTCCAGCTCCAACAAGATGACAAGTGTGGCTGCCCTTGGCCTGAAAGGCAGGTCCTTCTATTATTTTAGCTAATAATTCATGGCTGGTTGATATAAACCCATAAATAAATTAATAAATAAATCAGTAGGCTTTCCTAGCAGTGGTGGTTGGGGTGGGCTGCCCTGGCTTTGGAACCATGTGAGCAGTGATGCTGCTGCTGCACCAGGGTCTGGGTATCACCAGACCCTGCAGACTGTTGCAGTTGTCACTGACTCAGTCCTCATCATGCCTGGCTGGTGGCAGCAGCTCTGCCAGGGTGGCCAGGAGCCAGATAGGGCCAGTGCCTGTAGATTTGCCACAGGAACCTGCCTGTGGGTTCCTGGGAGGTTGCAGAAAGGAGAGGGCTATATTTTATTACACACACTGGCTTAAGCTAAGATTCAATTACCTGTGTGTTCTCCAAGCAGGTGCTTAAGTTAGCTTACAGCTATCCCAGCCATGTGGGCAAATCCCAGGCAGAGAGCCTCCAGCATGGTGTTGTCCTGCCACTTACAGACTGCTGCAGCTGGAGCTGCAGTTTTGCAATTTGCCTTGCACGTGATTTCTTCCATGAGTTAGGCAAGGCTGAATCAATACAATTTTTTTCTTTTATATTTCAAGGTTTATTTACATAATTAAAAGAAAATAAATCTCATAAGGAGGAATCTTATTGCAAAGGGTTAAATCTTTAACTTGTTCAGAGCAGTAAATTCCATGGAACTAAGCCAATGGAGGCCAGCTGAGTTTCTGTCCCTTCATGTTTAATGATGGAGGTACAGACCTGGTCCAGAGCTTTATGATACAAAAATGCTTTATAATGCAAAACAGACCAACTCTGTACAAATGTTCCCAACAGTCAACTTATTTTCATATCAGACACTAAGGAGAGAGCAGCACAATATCGGGACTTGAGAAACTTTTACGAGAATTAGACCAAGAGAAAGAAAATATCAAAAAACAACCATTAATGTCCAGGGCAATTTTCAAAACCTCTTTCACAGTTTTCTCCTCCCTCCTTTTTACAAATATGGGAATAGTTAACCACTCAGGAAAAACAGTTTATAAATCTAAAAAATTCCCCTTTTAGACTCAGCCCACATTAAAACAAAGAGATTAGAATTTTTTTATCTAGTGAGGAATAAACATAATATTTTGTGTGACAAAATACCAAACTGGCTTTCCACCCCACACTTCAGTCAGCTGAGATTTTAAATAGCTCTTAAAAAGTGTCATGTAACAACCAGACTAGCAGTACTGCAGTGCAAAACGGAAGTCTTTCTGACTTTTTACACAGCACACCAAGAAAAGAAACCCAGCCCCCCAGAGACCAGATCTTACATCCCCTCTGTGGGATGAAAGGACTTTGTTACAGCTACAAGAAGTCTGTACAGTAGTGATCTTGTCAGACAGAGTAAGACTAATCAGAAATGTCTTCTCCCTTCCAGCCAGCAAGGCTCCCCATCCAGCCAGGGACACTTTGCATGGCACACAGGGTGAGCCCTACTGCCTGATGGGAAAGAATGTCTACGAAACTTGGAGTCAGCCTGCTCAGAAACTTGTGACTCAGCTCCATTTCTCATTGCTAGGATTTCCATATCCTAGCAGCTTGGATAATCTCCTCCTTCCTTCTCCATCTCCCTGTGGTACCCACCTCCAGACTTCTGACACTGGGCCCTTCTGGTCAGACATTTTTGTGCATATATTTCAAAACCCATCTACTTTTTGATGGAGTGACACACTATTATAATATCTTCAGGGGATAAATCAAGCCTGGGTTCAAAGAGCCCAGCTTTGACCATAAATAGCTGGTCTTTCCTCCAGTAAATGCAGTAAGAACACAGATACTCTGCAGTCTCCAAGTATTTTTAAAGGTGCCAAGAAAAGCAGAAGAGACCAGTATCTCCTTCCTATAAAAAGGCATCTGGTAGCTCAGACAGAAAATGTCTTAGACTTTTGTCCAAATATATTTGTGGATAAAGAAGCAACAGGGTGCCTGCTATGTTACACACACTATCCGTGCTGGTGTCTGAGCCTGAGAAGCTTTTCAGAGTCTTCAGAAACAAAAATCTCTGCAAGGTCTGAGAAATACACTGCTTCTCAAACCAACAGACATTTTACCTAGTATAGTTTTGGCCTAGCACAGTGTGAAGAAGGGTGTGTTTTTTGTGAATATTATTTAAATTGATCGTGTTCAAATGTGTTGGGCTGATGAAGAGCAGAGGAACAAAAAGAAGTTTTAAAATTACCAAAACAAACAAACAAATACTAAAAAACATCTCTTTGAACGGCACTTTTTTTTTTTTTCCAGCTAAGCACACATGGAATAATTTTTTTTTCACATGTCTGCACATCTCAACAACCAGAAGAATGTTTCATGGATGAAAAGAACTTTTTCGACCAGTTAAATCCATGAGTAACATAATCACAAATGCTGGCAATTCTATCCTGTCCTGTATCCACACATAAGCTAGTTTGCTCTTACCTGTACATCTGCTGTATGTTGGGAAGCTCAAAAAACCAGGCCCATGGTCTGGATGTAAATCAAACATCTTTACAAACCTAAGCACTCTATCCCTATTAAAATTCAACAGGAGTGATATATCAAAAACTTTGCAGATTGCTGTGAAAATCCAGCTTCAGGGAAGCTGACCTCTTTTATAACCACAAGGAAGATATTTCACTAAAAGCTCACTTAAATGTTATTATTACAACTGAAAATCTTCCCATATTCCCATGAGATGACTGCATTGCATGTTATCCCAGAGACACAGATTTCAGGACAGACTTGACAAATCCAGACAACATTAAAAGTAAGCGGATGACGATTTTTCTGCTGGGAGAAATCCAGCAAGTTCTAGACTTGTTTACTAGCCCCAGACCAGAACAGCTCATCAAACTGCAGTACTTAAAACCAGAGCTGAAGCTCTAATATTTAAAAGTGTGTTTTGGAAACAGCCTGTGTACACTGAAAACATTGGACTGGATTCAAAAGTAGCATTTGAAACTGCCATCTCCTAATTAAAACAATATACTCCTAGATGTTTGCTTCAATTGGTACTCCAAGCACATCTTGTTGATTGAATTTGTGTAGTGAATGGAGATAGAAAAATTTCCTCACAATTAATTTTCACTTATTTGACTGTCCAAACAATTTTACAGTCTCTTGTTTCCTCCCGAGTGATCTGACTTATGAATGCTAAAGATTGGGGTACAGTTTATCTCAATGTCTTCCAGATTTTTGGCTGCATGGTTCTATAAATTCTGTGCTGATACTGAATGGAAATTTCAGTGTTTGAATCACTTCAATTTGGTGAAATTTTTAATAAAAGCTTGTGGAGAGCAAAAGAAATACCCCCACCTTATTTAAAAGTGTTGGAGATTTTTATAATGACTTTCCTTTAAAAACCAACATTCCAGTGTCCTATAGAAAATGTAGAGTTTCAAAACTTTTAAATGAAAATTCATAAAGGAGTATCCAATGGCTTTTGTTGAACCTAAACTTGTTAAGAAAATTCTCCTGGTAAGGAAAATATAATGCAAAATAAAATTTAATGCAAAGTTATATGTTCATAAAGTCTATATGCAATGGTTCTAAAGACACTGATGACCATCTGGCATCATGTATATAGGACCTCAGGCAAGCTACCACTTTTTTTCACTGTTGCAGAGTAACTGAAGGTCAGTGTATTATGGAATGTGAACAGATTTATTGTAAAAGATTACTACATTGTCCTCAGTGCTGTCCTATAAGCGGTTCATCAGTGATGTAATTTTTATCTCTCATGTATGATACAATGTCATTTTTTCACTTCTTTTCTATTTCAGGGTGTTTATGGGCATTGTTGAAAGGAAGTACCATGTCATTTTACTTCAGTAGAAGTAAAGAAAAAATAATTATCAGTTAAAGCTAATTTGACTAAGGGCTTCTTGCTCTGCTGAGCAGTACTCAGTGCTAATACTCTAATACCACAGTGGCTGAATAGAGTGATCTGGAAAACTCCACACATCATTCCAGAGACTGTCCAGAGCCAAGAATGGCCATGTTTTCAGAAACAGCCTCTGTCTGCAGAACTAGGTAAACTCCACATTAGAAATCATCAGCTACAAGGTCTAGCTGGAGCTCATGACAGATAAGCAACATTCACCTTTCAATGCTACAGCAAGAAAAGCTGGAAGTTTTGAAGAAAGGAGAAAGTAAGGCTGCGAATAAGACATTGTTAAAATCAGTAAAAGTTTTCTACATACAGTCTGGTACGCATAATTTAGGTTTTGAAAAACCCAGAGAGGGTAAAAGNCCAAAATTTCTGATGCATGAATTCATATCAATTTTTGATGTAAAGGGGTTTGTTGCAAACAAAACTTGAGGAAAACTCTCCCCAGTTTGGCATCTCTTCTGACTCTACTAATGTATGCTGCAGGTGGCCTGTAAATACCTTCCCGCTGACTGGCTGGCCATTCTGTGTGTCAGTGCTGTCAGATACTGTGTGGCAGCTGAGGTCTCCCTTCTCTGTGTCTCTTTCCTCTGCCCAGGCCAATTTTTCATCAAGACAGCAAGAAGTCTCTTCTTTGAGACTTCTACACTGTTTCAAACTTCTTTGAAATCAGCAAAGTATTCCCAACGTGTTGGATAAGAGAATGTAGTGGACAAAAGATCACAGATCTTATCACTGTGTGATCCAGACACAAAACAAGGCTGACTTGATGACCGTGTGGACATATGTATACCTTCGCTAAGAAAAGGTACTGACTGATCTTTAATCTGAAAAAAGCACAACACCTTTTTAACCTGAAAATCTCTGCCAAATTCAAGGCAGAAATGTTAACACGTGAAGGCAATAAGACAAGTGTTGCCATGTGAACAAATCACTGAAGAGATGATTCTACGTCTCTCTCATATTCAACACTAGATGCTGATTTGAAAAAAAACATATTTTACCCAAAGTGGATGAAATACGATCGTGTAATAAAGGCAGGGCAGACAGTGGACCCTAAGGTCTTAAGATCTGTGAACCATTCTGCATTGGTTATGGATTCTGTCATGCAGTAGGTTGGTGTTAGCAAGAACTCTGTGAATAGTCCCAAAAGCTGAGTTGAATGGGCCTGCTGCTAACATGGGCCTTCAAACAGCAGAGACTGCAAACTCTTCGAAACAATTCTCTTTGCAGCAGCAGCAGCCCAAGCACCACTTGGGCTCAGGCTCTTTATCTAAAAATCCCTATAATCCATCAATATACGCAAGTAAGCACTGCTCACAGTATGCCACTGGAAGCGATTGCTATTCCTATCCATAACTGCTGCCTTCCGCTCTTTATTTAGGAGTGCTGCAGCATTTCACAGCTGCTCAGCACAGTGGTGAGGCAGGTTAGAGCTAGACACAGCAAAGCTCTGTGTGTGGCAGTCTGTGCCAGCCACCATGCAGGATCACCCTGCGTCCTCAAACAAGTGCTGCCTTAGCAGGAACACTGGGAGAGTGAGCATTTAGTCCAGTTGGAGTGATCTGGCTATTTCAGACAACATTTGCCCCTTTTTAAGAAGCTGTGAGTCTGCAAAGTGCTCAAGACCTCATTCTGTGTTGTTGTTAGACAAGGTGCCTGATTCCCATTGCCCACACTGCCTGGGAAGGTTTCTGCAATTCCAACTCAGACAGTAACTTCCAACCTCCAAGCCTCCATCTTCTCTACCACATGCTTTCTCAATGATCCAACAAATGCCTGACCTTACTTGGCTGGGGAGCATTTACTGCAGCAGACACAAACAGAGTCCTCTGTAAGTGGAACACTTCCTCTGGGATTGAGTCCTCCCTCCATGCGGAGTCTCACGGGCCAGGCTCAGTCACTGCTTGCTTGTGCAGGCTGACAGCAAGGAGTCTCCCACCATAACCATCTACAGAGCGAGGCTGGTGGAACCTCATGCCCTGTAGTAACAGTATCACAGCAAAATGCATCTGGCAGAAGGAGATAACTTGCAAAAAACTAGGGTGAGAAGAGTTGAGTGTTGGCAACCTTAACAAGCTGGATTCCCAAAATGAACTGGAAGGATTTGGCAGAACTCAAATTACATTTTTAGAGAGTTACTGTAAGTGTAAATGTTATTTTATCCACCCCCTTGAACTGGATCATCCTGGCCAGCTACCAGGCAACCACACCCATGCTGTTACTTTTACAGCTGCAGAGATGGGGGTCAAGATTGTCCATATTCTGTGTAACTCAAAACCTATTATTAAAGTAATTCATTTGCAAATAAATCATCCTTGTTATGAAGCTGTAAGTAAAAGGAATAAAATAAGAGCTTGTGAGCTTGAGCTCGTTCGCTGAGTGTAAATCCTCCTCCCTTCCCCGAACACATTTAAATCATTAACAAAAATTTGGTCACCAAGGGATCTCCTTATTTCATTCAAATCTGGGGAAGTTGACACAGGAATCGTTAATGAAAAAGAAACAACAACAAAAAGACCCCAAAACAAATCACAAGGTTTATCAGGTAATGGCTCTTCTCGGGAAAACAGAAAAGGCATTGTAGCACTCAGAGGTCTAACACTGAGCCAGAACATCACTGAGAACATGGTTTTTAATTAATTTCAGCATTACTTTTACCAGATCATGAGGAAGTAAGGCTGGCCCCAGGTGAGTGAGTATACAGCCCCACTAACTTCGCTGGAGGCAGGATCTTGCCTACGTGGAAGGTTTGAAAACTGTCGCATGACTCCTGAGAGGAAACAAGTAGCTTGTTGCCTGTAGCCCTGTACATGATCCAGCTCTAAATACTCAGGGGTCCAGTTCTGCATTTGTTCAGCACCTCACACCAGCCTGTTCAAAAGTTGTCTTTTTCTGGTGGTGCTTTTTGATTTTTTCAAATTGTACTCTTTTGTCTCCTTGCAGGGCCATGTTTGAAAGCTTTTTCTGTATTTATAGGAATGTCCCCAAATCTTTTGAATGATAGGCCAGAGGTATAACACATTTTCTTTTAGTCTTGAGGTAAAAGTGTTAGGTTTGTTTACTTCTGCAAATCTGCACCTGGTTATTGTTCCAGTACTTTCTTCCATGATTCTGTAAGATACTGGATACACATGAGAACCACAAACAAATTTATTGTTAATCAAACCTGGCCTTCAAGATTCATGATATCTTTAAACAAAACAAATAAAGGAATAAGTTGTTATTAAGCATAATGTTATTTTGTGCTTGCTAAAATATCCACAAATATACATGAAGATTAGTCAGATTTCATGTGATGAATTAAAGCCACAGGATGAGCTTTAAAGTGATACCACATCCATAAAAATATTATGCTGAAATGAAACATCCAGGGCCAGGTTTTTGTCTTACATTATGGTATAGAGAATTCTGAAC
>WAAG01070100.1:89331-100630 GCA_013390105.1 Tichodroma muraria | reverse complement strand
CGGCACTGACCCCGGCCTGCCACTGACCCCGGCCCGGCACTGACCCCGGCCTGGCACTGACTGACCCTGGCCTGGCACTGACTGACCCCGGCCTGGCACTGACCCCGGCCTGGCACTGACCCCGGCCTGGCAGAGCTGAGGCCGTGCTGGAACCTCTGCAGAGCGCTTCAGCAGGGCTGCAGAAACATTCTGATGGGCGCAGCGGTCTGCAGACATGAGAGGAATGGTTGGGGAGACGAGGTGACAGCTTCGAGTTAGACCACGAGATAGAATTGGAAAAGTGGATTTCTGGGTACATCCTTTGGGCTTCCTCAAACAGTTGACAGTGGGAAATTTTGCTAGATTCCATTTCTATTGCTGGCTGGTTTATTTCATTCTAATTTTAAAAGTCCACTCAGGAAGAATTCACTTGTCAGCCAATCAAATAATTTTTTCTTAGCTGGAAATTTTACCAATATCTCCCTCCCATTTACATAGGTTCCTAAGAAAACACTCCAATAAACCCTAGAATTTTGATTGAATTTTGCTTCATAAAGCTTCAGATCAAGTTGAGTTTATTATTACTTAGAGGCTACAGGAATGTAATGAATTCCTTCCCATTGTAATTTAATTTTCATGACACTTTGAATGCTTTATGTTTTTATATGAAGCAAATCATACCTTATCATTAAAATTACCTTTTCTCTTCTATTAAGGTTTATATTTGCCAAAACCACTGGAAACTAAAACATAAAAAGAGAAATCAATGAGTCTTTAAAAAACAGAGTTCTAGATAAGAGGTTAGACTAAAGAGGCATTTTTAATGCAACTATTGCAGTATGAAGACTACTTAGACAACACTGCAATCTTTATTTTTTTAATCACTATATTTACAATAATTTACTCAGGGCTTCTAAGATCTGAACTAAGCTAAGCTATTTTTACAGAAAATGATTACAAGAGCTTGATTTTGGAAATGTTTCTGATATCTTTCTAGTGTTTTTACTGCACTGAACTGTAGAGAATAGAAGCAATGAGCAAAACATATGTTAAAACACTCCAGGAGTCCCCATCAGTGCAGTATCAGAAAATCAGAGCACAAGTTTAATGTGAATTTGTTTCTTGGGTGGCAATAAGAAGTGAGATTGAAGTCCTCAGGGATTAGGGCATAGTAGTCACGTGCATAACATTTTTACATCATAATGCCAATGTTTCGGTTTTTCTGGAATGAAACGCTATTGCTTTCTGGACCAGGGAGATGCTGACAATCTCACTGGAAAGACCATAAAAAATTCAAGTGACAAGCATTGCAATTGATATTCCATGTGCTGTGGATATCTGTCCATTTAGGAGCTAATACACTCATCTCTTTACACTTGAGCTCTTGAAAAGCCACCAGTGTGGGAGAACCATTTCCCCTCTGTGCCCTAATCAGCCTGGATTTGAATCAGTGGCTTAGAAATGAAAGGGTCTGTGTTGTCTTATCAGTTTCCTGCACTGTTTGGTTATCCTAAAAAGATATTTTCTACTTGGGCAGAACACAACATTCAAAGAAGACATAGCATAATTTTTGATGATTGAAATTGAAAGGAAGATCTGAACATAATAAGATAGATACATATGTTTCTCTCCTTACTGAAAAAAAAAAGACCAAAACCATTTGCCTGGGAAAACAAAGCAAGAAGTGCACAGACATAGCATCCTTAAAGGCTTCACCCTCTAAATAACATAGGCACTATTCACCAGGCAATACTGTGTGATGAAACTGGGAATTGAAAACAAAGCAAGAAGTGCACAGACATAGCATCCTTAAAGGCTTCACCCTCTAAATAACATAGGCACTATTCACCAGGCAATACTGTGTGATGAAACTGGGAATTAGCTCAGTGCTTGATTCAGTCTCCACATTGGGCATCACCTTCAGCCTTCACACTTGAGGAATGAACACTGACAGAAAATGGCCTTTAAAAGCAAAATAAACTGTAAGCATTTCTCTTCAAGCAGGAAAGTAGGGGCAACTGGAAATAAACAGGTAACATCCATATTATTCCAATATATACCTGTAAAAATGCCCATAGTTCCTGGGAGACTTTTTCAAAACTTTTGTCACAATTGCCATCATACACTCTGAGGTTATTTCCATTCTGGCCAGGTCCTGTGTATAGAACTGGCAGTGTGCCACAAGGGAATGTGTCACATTCCCTTGGCACCAGGGAACCCTGGAGCTGTTGTGCAACTGGCAGCAATGTGCTGGCGTCTGGTAGGATGGGCTTCAGTGCTGAAAACACAACTAAATATAACCATTGTAACAGATATGATGTTCCTAATAACTAAATAGCACTTAAAAATTTGATTTATTGAGTCAATCCATAAAATTTTATTGTAGTCAATGGGAATGTCAGTTCTTGTAACAGCCTGACTGCTTTTTTTGAGAGCCTAAATATCCTGTTTGTTATTAACCAGATATGGAAATTTTGCCCAGAGTGTCAATATGTTGCTCCTGAAGCTCTTTGTTAAAGCACTGTTTTTATAAAGGAAATATTTTATGATTATCATATTAATTATGGGCTTTAATGCCAATATGTGTTTAGCATTTTATTGTGAGGGAGCTGTAGGAAATTGCTGAAGTAAATGAGAAGTATTCATTTTTTTTTCTTCTCTCCTTAGCCATAGAAAGAAATTGTTAGGTCTGTAAAAGCAGGGTCACTTTTCCATAGGTGATCCACAATACTGTGGCTGTACAGCAAGTACATTTTTGACAAACAATTAACAGCAGTTAATAGATAAATGGTATTTTTCATTTTGGATTTCTAGGGATAAGCCCATCATGCATCACAATTTCCTAAAAGTAAGCTTTTCCAGGTAACAACATAAGTATTTGAGCTGTAAACGCAGATTTCATTGCAGTGGCAGCAGTACAGAAGGGCTCTGTGATTCAAATTCTGCTATGGAAAAGTTCAGATGGTCCTTTCAACAGCTAATGCTGGCAGGCAGGTGGGCTAAATGAGTTTTAGTCCCACTAAGTCACTTCCCCTCCACCAGAACTGCAAACTCTGGAAATTAAAGCTACTGCTATAGCTACTTTCAGGAAGCAGAAGGTTGGTGTTCAGTGACACTCAGGTGTCACCAACATAATAATTTTTTTGTCCCAAAATAATCCTCCTGGTGTCGCAGTGTGGATGTCTCTGGCTGGCTCACCTTTTTTACTGTGCAGTGGAGCTCACCCCGGGAGGCAGCTGGGGCCAAAAGAGGAGCTGCCAGTCCAGACAACTGAACAAATGCCCAGTAATGAGACTGCTCTCACATGAGACCTCTGCCTCCTCGATTTGCTGCTGAATTGGGAAGCCACTTCATGTCAACACAGGCAAAGGGGAGATGGCAGACAGCCTGTGGCCATTTGTTGGCAGAGACCTGAAAGCGTTTGAATGTGGATTTTTAACCTCTCCCTTTCCTGTCAAACAGTACTGTCTCCCATGTGGGCTTCAAGATAGGGAGTCTTGTAGGCTTGCTGTGGCTCTGTGTGTGTGTGGTTTGGTCCCTGAGACAGCTTCTATGATTTCTTTAGCATCAGACAGCTGAATCGCCTCAGTTCAGGGCTTCAGGAATGAACTGTAAAGTGTTGCTTCCTGTAACTTTAAAATAAAAACTCGATTTTTGTGAGATACCAGGAGCAAACTTCTGGCTTGCCAGATTTCCCACACACCGGTCCCTTCAAAGCCAACACGTGAGATTGCAGAGAAAGGCTTTGCTCCTGTTTTGTTAAACATTAATGGCAGTTTCCTCCCCTTAAGCACACAAAGGGACAGAGGTTTGACAAACCCTCTCAGTGTGTCATTTGCTGCTTGACAAGTGAAGCAGGCAGCGTTCAGGGAGCACAGAGGCTATGGCAAAGCACACCGGACTGAGAATTCCTACATCTCCATTCTACATCTTTCCAGGAAGGAAAAGCTTCTGAGTAAGTCTGGGTAGGCTGAAGTAATTGCAGTGGTGGGCAGTTGTGTGCTGGTCAGAGGCACGAGAGGGGGAAACTAAGTACAGCAGAAGGGAAGAGCACCAAGTGCCATAGCACTGAATTCCTTAGTGTCCTTTCCCACAGCCAGTTTTGCAGGAGATGAACTGTCTGCTCACTGGCAGGAACTGAACACCAACCTTCTGCTTACTGAAAGTAGCAATAGCAGTAACTTTAATTTCCAGAGTTTGCAGTTCTGATGGGGGGGAAGTGACTTTGTGGGACTAAAACTCATTTTTACAGCTCTTCTCTTGCTCTCAGGCAGAACCTCATCTCTCTAAGATTAAAATCCCTGTTTCTTGTCTATTTGATGAGATTCCTTTTTATCCTCTTTAATTCTTAAAGGTGATTTTTAAGTTATGCAGCAGTGTTCATACCCATGCTAAGCTGTATTTGTTTTTATCCTATAGAAAGTGTTGGTCCATTAGAGAGAGACCATAGTTGTTTATACTTAGGCTGAATATGTCTTACAACGACTGTACTTTTCTACCTACTGCTTTAAACAGCATTAAATGAGGTGCTTGCTGGCACACTTTTGTGTGTTGTGTTGGTTTTGATGCCTGGTCCAGGTTTTGGGTTTTTGTGGCATCTTTTTTAATATACTTTCTGTGAAATGTGCTTTTTTTGCTTTGAGACAGCTTTCTTTTTTTTTTTTTTTCCTATTGAATAAAGAGCATAAATCACAGATCTGTACTTTTCAGGAAAAAATCAGTACTATGGGTCCAACTCTGTGAGGTGCTGAGAGTTGTAATTTAGGGTCAGAATCTGGATTTCAATTTACTGCTTCAAATATTCATTATCTGAGACCCCATGGGTTACTGGAAGGAGTCTGTTGTTTGTGCTGTGGTCTGTAGGGAGCAAATATTTTCAGAGCTGATGAGCTTATAAATGTTGCCTGTTGGTTTTTCTTGGTGCTGTATACGCAGATGTTGGTATTGCTTCACTTGCACCATGGCATTTTCATTTTCTGGATGCTTTGCCTGGTGCTACCTATGTAGTTTCCTGTAGGGACATGAAGCTTAGTTTTGTCCCGGAAGGAAAGGATATATGTGACAGGAGAAATGTATTCCTGCTTTTAGTTGCTCTAAGTTGACGTTTAGTTGGACTAAATCAAGTAAAACTTTTCAGTTTACTGTGCATCATTTCTGTTGCATGGCAGTGCCCACAAAATATTTTCACCCTTAGGGTTAAACTACATACAAATTCTCTTGTAAGAAGTAAAAAGTGAAATGTTCATATATATTGGCCAGCTCCTTATAGAACCTAGTGTAAAACTAAATCCACAGTTTTATAAGAAGCCAAGGTCTTGTGAGAATCAAATGCTTATAAAGGATATATAAATCCCCCAGGTATTATTCTGATTCCAAATTTAGGCTTGAGATCCCACAGCTCTTGTAGGTGTGGTGCTGAAATCTGGTCTGGGAGACTCACTTCGGCTGCATGAGTAATGGAAACGTTTAAGTTACCCTTGATCACAGTGAACAAAGTTGTGGGGAGTGTCTTTCCCTGACCTAACTCTGCTCCTGTTGACAGTTACAGGCAGCAAAAGGCAGAGAGAAGCCAATGTCTGAATCTTTTGGAAAGTTTCCTTTGGATCATGTTTCTGAATATTGGTGTGCACAATGCTCCGGCACTGGCTGATTGTTCATTTGTTAATACGCAGTGAAACTGAATTAGGGCCAGATGTAGCCCCCAGTCAAGTTAAATTTGGCCTTGTCTGGACTCTAAGGTTAATAAGTATGATAGCAACAACAAGCACTGCAAGTCACAGCTTGGCTTCTTTCTTTTGCCTTTTCTCCCTTTTTTTTTTTTTTTTTTAAGTTTATGTGTATACGCCAGCAGATTGGGGAATAAATAGATCAAAGCGTTTTCCAAAGCTATGTTCAACTAAGGAAAAACCCCAACAACTTTTGGCTGTCCAGTTTTTTCATATGACGCTCAGTTGTGGGTATGCCCAACACATTTCCTAATTTTCCTGGCTTGTTTAGCTAAAAATAGAGCAAAGCACACTGTAACCAGCCAGATGTAGTAACCTAATTTAATTTTCAGTGAAAATGTTATTTAAACTGAAACTTTGTTCTTTATAAGTGTGCATGCACCAGATCAATGGCTTAAATCTTCCTGCACTAACTTTTGCATCAGTTTGGATCTTTAGCAACTTTTCCTTAGCAATACTTGATTTGTGCTAACATAAGCCAAAAGATCAAATGCTGGTTAAACAAATCAAACACTGGTTAATAGATTTTTAAAGGAAGTGAATGAAAAGAAATTCCCTCATAAATACAAGTCAAGTATGTAATTTCTTAATCTGTACAAAGCTGTTGTATTCGCCAAGGCCGAGCCCATCAGTGACTATGGCAGCGCCTCTGGGATGACGTATTTAAGAAGTGAAAAAAGTGACTGTGCAGGAGCTATTGCAGCCAAAGAGAGGAGTGAGAATATGTGAAAGGAACAGCCCTGCAGGCACCAAGGTCGGTGGAATAGGAGGGGGAGGAGGTGCTCCGGGCAGCAGAGCTGAGACTCCTCTGTCGCCCGTGGTACAGCCCATGGTGAAGCAGCTGTGTCCCTGCAGCACATGGAAGCCCACGGGGATGCGGAGATCCACCTGCAGCCTGTGGAGGACCCCATGCCAGAGCAGGTGGATGCCTGAAGGAGGCTGTGACCCCATGGGAAGCCCGTGCTGGAGCAGGCTTCCGGCAGGACCTTTGGACCCGTGGAAAGAGGAACCCACACTGGAGAAAGATTGCTGGCAGGACCTGTGATCTTGGGGTGGACTCACACTGGAACAGCCTGTTCCTGAAGGACTGCACCCTGTGGAAGGGACACACCTGGAGCGGTTAATGAAGAACTACAGCCACGGGAAGGACCCACCTTGGAGAAGTTTTTGGAGAACTGTCTCCCGTGGGAGACACCCCATGCCAGAGAGAAGGAAGACTGTAACCATCTCCCACGGGAGAGACCCCATGCCAGAGCAGGGGAGAAGTGTGACTGTCTCCAGTGGGAGTGATCCCATGTTGGAACAGGGGAAGAGTGTAATTGTCTCCAGTGGGAGCAACCCCATTCCAGAGCAGGGGAAAAATGTGCCTGTCTCCAGTGGGACCAACCCCATTCCAGAGGAGAGGAAAGGTGTGCCTGCCTCCAGTGGGAGAGACCCCATTCCAGAGCAAGGGAAGAGTGTGCCTCTCTCCAGTGGGAGAGACCCTGTTCCAGAGCAAGGGAAGAGTGCGCCTGTCTCCAGTGGGAGCAACTCCAGTCCGGAGCAAGAGAAGAGTGTAACTGTCTCCAGTGGGAATGATCCCATTCTGGAACAGGGGAAGAGTGTGACTATCTCCAGTGGGAAGGACCCCATTCCAGTGCAAGGGGAGAGTGTAACTGTCTCCAGTGGGAAGGACCCCATTCCAGTGCAAGGGGAGAGTGTAACTGTCTCCAGTGGGAAGGACCCCATTCCAGAGCGGGGGAAGAGTATGAATGTGTCCAGTGGGAGAGACCCCATGCCAGAAGAAGGGAAGAGTTTAACAACTGTCTCCAGAGGGAGCAACTCCATTCCAGAGCAAGAGAAGAGTGTAATAACTGTCTCCAGTGAGAGTGACCCCATTCCAGAGCAGGGGAAGAGTGTGAAGAGTCCTCTCCATGAAGAAGAAGGAACAGCAGAAACACCGTGTGATGAACCGACCACAGCCCCCGCTCCCCCTAGCTCTGAGCTGCTGCGGAAAAAGAGGTAGAGAAAATTGGAGTAAAGTTGAGCTCAGGAAGAATGGAGAGGGGTGGGGGAGAGGTGTTTTTAAGATTTGGGTTTATTTCTCATGATGCTACTCAGATTTGACTGACAATTAATTATTTTTTCCCCCAAAAGGTGTGATGGTAATTGGTAAGGAATATCTTCCTGTCCTTAATGCATGAGCTTTTTGTTATATTTTCTGTCCCCTGCCCAGCTCAGGAGGCGGAGTGACAGAGCAGTTTTGGTGGGCACCTGGCATCCAGCCACATTTATGCACACTGGAAAGTGTACCAAGGGTCATGTTTGTCACCATAGCTGGAATGTATTTTGCATTCCATAAGGTCAGAGCCACTGAAGAAAATTAGGATAAGAGACACCAGGGGTATAAACATTGAAATCTTTCCTTCTTCAGATACAGGATGCAACCTCCAGAGATGAGACATGTCTACTCAATTAACAGGTTTCCTTCTCTCTTCCTTGCTTTGGCACTTCCATGAGTCATCTTTTACTTATCGACTGCTCCCTCTTCTTTCTGCTTTTTCAGGTGGCAAAAAAACCCAACCTGCATCTGATTTCTTTCTTTCAGTTGTTTACATAAAAGAGAGATATTGTGTATGTGTGAGAGATATTACTACTGCTACTGTCCAGAGTCTGTCATGAATGTTGGGCCACTTCTTGGAAAAGAAAAAAAAAAAGTAACTTTTGATAGAAAACCGGTTTTGCCTATCCTTAAAGGCTGCAATGAATGTGAGTATATGTGTGAGAGACAGACAACTTCAGAGGTGCAATTGCATAACTAAGTGCTGGAAAGTTCACAGAGGACGGTAATACCATTTATTTTGTTGGAAAAATAGTCCAAGTTTGAGAGACACAGATCTTTGGTGATTGAAGCAGGTGGAAATCCACTCTTCTAAGGGACAAAAGAGTTGGGCAAAACTTATAAAATGAAGTTAAAGATGAAGAACAAAGGCACATTTCTCTAGCTGTGTCATTCTAAGAGTAATGCAGTAACAAGCAAAAAGCTGTCAGACTGCTTTATCCATATTACAGAAACAGGTACAAAAAATGTCCTTCAGGGAACAGATAAGTTTTCCTAGAGTGGAATGTGCTGGTTTCATGCCAGTGCTTCAGCTGTTTGCTTAGTGAAGAAGGTTGCAGCAAGTTGAACTGAGTTGTTACAGTTGTCTTGCCAACAGGATGGCACCCAGCTGCTGGTCAGAGAGGAGTCAGCCCCTCAGAGGCCTGAGCACTCCTTGGGCAGAGTTTGAGATCAGAATTAACTCTTCTTTTCCCCTGTCTCAGATGATGACTTGTGACCTCCCTTCCCAGTGCATGAGCTCCAAGTGCATGGCAGTGAGACAGGCTGGGTCTGATAGGCTGTGTTTAGACAGGGTGGTGTTGAGGTTGTTCTGGATTCACAGAGACAGTGCAGGAGGTTCTGTTCTGCTGGGATTTTAAATTTTGTTTTGTTTTGATATGCTTTTTATTTTATTTTCTCTGCAGTTCATTAACTCCAGAAGCAGTTCAGATATTCTCAGATCTTTTAAATCTTTTCTTTATTATTATTCTGAGTCACAAACTGTATTTTCTCCAGATATTTCAGGCCTCAGACTTGATGGATTGTGATACTGGTAGTTGAAATGATGACAGAAATTAAGAATGCCTGTTTCATAGCAGACAGATGGACAATAGCTTTTGGTTTTATAACTTGCTCTTCTAGGATGCTTTCTTACTGTGCCAAACAAACTAATTTGCAAAACTGGACAAAAGAAACCTCTACAGGAAGATCTCACTGGACACTGCAGCACGCGAGGCCACAACTAAGCTGATGAGACTGTAAGGAAAATGTGGATACTGGTAGGAAAGGCAAATAAAATATTTTATATTTATTCTGAAACAAACTCCTCTGAGTGGATGAGATTAAGAAAGTTTGTAGAAGATGGGAGTTCTGAATTCTTATTTTTTTTCTACCTGTTAGATAGTTATACTTGAGTCTATTTGATGAGGTTTTGCATGACCTGGAAGTTGATTTATATGTGAAGCAGGGAAAGCAGACTTGTCTCGATTTTGTATTAGTGTGCAGCCAGGCTATGGGATGCTTAGATACAGAGTATTTCAGTAAAATATAGAGTGACCTTATAAGGTTTTCTGACTTGTCATGGCAGAAGAGGGATGAGCCTATTTTACAACAGCTTCCCAACCCCAAATTTCAGATTTGGCGGTTGCCAAACCCAGAATGCCCTCAAATATCTTGAAAACTGAGAATCACAATTCATAAAAATAATTTTTAACGTTTTCCAAATTGTGTTTGTGTGAGCACAGAAAGCTTGGAAAGCTTTGTCAGAATTAGTTCCACAGAGTTTGTTGGATTGATATTCCAGGACAGATGAGCAAGCATGTCGAGAAATCACCTGTGCTTTGAAAAAGCAAAGTTGAGAGCTCTGTGTGCACTGGGATTTTTAACAGTTCAGCAGGTTCAGACATGCTGCTAAAGAACAAGTTTCAAGGACTGGCAGTTCTTAAAAAGACAAATGAAGGTTTGTGCTTTCTGCCTGGTTTAAGAAAATGTCATCACTTGCTCTGTTGCCACTCCCTGTCCAGCAAAACTCCCAAGATCTTAAGAAATCAGGTGAGACTAAAACATACTGAGCCAATGCCAGAACAATAACAATAGCGGAGCTGTAACAGTGGAAATATCTATTGCATAAATTATTATTCAGAACATGTTATGGGAAAAGAGTAACTCCAAGGGAGGCTTCCCTTTTTCAACTTTGAATCGTATTTTTTGAGGAGAAAGTGAGAGATGGTCCCATGAAACCAGTGCAGTGCAATTTGATGGAAAAGAGTAAATGGCTTACTCTGATACTTCTGTTCTTGCTTTTTGATTTTTTCACAGTCAGCTTCTGATGCCTGTGATGGAAAGTAAATCCCAGGCTCGCTGGTATTCTTTGCCTTGGGTAGTTATTTGTGTCTGAACAGAGGAGGTGAAAAAGGCTTAAATGGGGAATTGTTTAAAGACCATCCTGCCCTTGCCTTGTTACAGAACAGAAGAGGGCCATAAATCTGGAGTGGCAGGGAATCTAGCCCTCTGAGTCTAGATAATTTCACAATTTCCTGTTATCTTCTTCCCCCTCACTTGGCAAAGACGCCTAGTGCATGTTGATTGATGGCATTTTATTTTAGTCATTCCTCATGGTCAGGTTTGTCTTGCTGTCTTGTCTTTACGGGTCCAGGCTAATTTAAGTATTTAGGATCTGACTCAACAAATTTGATTTCTTTGCCCTTGTTTTGTACAGTGGTAGAGCATAGTTGCCACTTCGTGTAATTTACTTTGGCAGAATGACTCCTGCATTTCCCTGGTGTAAATCAGACCTTTTTGCTTCTGAGCCATAAAAACACAGTTGAGCTGCAGTCAGCTGTGATTGGGTGTACTTCCCTTCATGAACCAGCTGCAAAGGCCCAGAGCTCTGGGGGGGGAAAACCACAGCACCCCTGCAAATCCACCCCACAACTGTTATCATTGACTCAGTACTTCTTGGGAACACGGACACTGGAGCTTTTAAAAACTGCACACAGAGCTTGATTTTTTTTTT
>WAAG01070100.1:67251-89307 GCA_013390105.1 Tichodroma muraria | reverse complement strand
GGACAAGTTTTTTTCTTGTTTTTGTCACAATCCCAAAGTCAACAATAACAGGGGGATGTTATCTGGAATGCAGATTTTTGGGGATTTTTAGCCATACTCCTGGTGAGAGCTCAAAGATTATAAAGGGTCAGGTGCAAGAGGGTTTGTTCTGCTACCACATACATCACTTTCTTTTCAAAGAGAGAGGCAAGATATAACAAGTTGCAGCACTTGTTCCATCGACAAGTTGAATCAGCTCAAAAATCACCTTACTGGTGCGTGCCCAGCACTTGACTGTGAAAAGTTCACCTCCTTTATTCACCATAAACTTATTTAGATTTAAGATAATTAAATACAATCTGTAATTATCTACTTGAGTTATGTTGAAAATTAAAATGCTGTGTATTGTGAGAGTGCAGAATATATTATAATAGAAAGGTTTACTGCCAAATGAGAGTGGATTTAAATTCAGTAGTACAGGAAGTCCCTTTGGTCTTAATGTTCCTGTAATCCTTAGTTACAAGGAGTAACAATAACATAGGTTTTACAGTCCTTTTCTGCACCTGGAACAATTAATACACTGAAAGATTCAATTTATATTCTTTGATGCAGTACACAAGGCAGCTGTCCAAGCCTAGATGATCATTTATATTTCAAAAGAAAAAGTCAGAACTCAAAGGATCATCAATACGTGGGATCCTCATGGGCCACCTCAACTAAGCAGCAGAGCCATTTCAGATCACCTGCTCTGGTGATGGTTGCACATTTTACCCTCATGCGAACCCAGCTAGACCAGCCTGACTCCTTCATTGGTCCCCTGCTTACAGCAATGCCTGGCTGAGTCTTTGCAGCAGTCACTGTCACTGCCTCTGCCTGCCTGTCCCCTCTAGTGAGGAAAGGAAAGGAAATGGCACATGGGCACAAACAAATAATGCTGAATCCACGCTGCTCTGTGAAATGACTCGTTCCATAACTCACTTCAAAGTGCAACCACACAACTGATTGCTGCTGTTTGACAGCTAAAAGTAGACTTCTCACAGTCCTTTGGAGGAAAGCATAGAGGAAATTTATTACTAGCTCTTGTATAGAGACAGGAAGAGGGAATTTTTGGAGAAGTGTCCCTCATAATTTCTTCTATCAAAGTCCTTAAGTGTTTTTTGTCTGCTTTGAATTACTCTGCCTTTTTACACCTGTAGAGGCCTGGGAAATTGCTGTACTGCAGCGGTGTGCTCAGTTTCTGTTTGTGCAAAAGTATTGATTCATACTGGGAGCTTTCCCAAGAATGTCTGACAAAGGCAGAAGAGTTTATGTGCTCTGTTTGTTTGTTCTGTGATTTTCTGGCAGCGCTGCCCTTGGTGGGGTGTGAAACTGTGCTGGTTACAAGGAGCTGTGGTTACTGAACCTCTGCAAAAGTCCTTGTTCTGTCCAGGTCACAGAAGGAATGGGACATAAACACTGGTTCTAATTTGAGCTTCTGTTGGTCTCTATGTGTTTTCTCTCCTCTGCCTGCTTTGTCAGATCAAGTGGAAGTTTGATATAAATGAATATCATAGTGAGCCATTACATCTGTTCTCAGCAGCAGTACATCAAAATGTGCATGGTATAGTGAATGGCTCCAATGAGCAGGTGGGCAGGGTGTGCTTCCCTCTCATTTTGCCTTGCTCTGGGAAGGATGGATTCCAGTATCTGCACTTCAGAGTGGCTGGCAGCTAGTAGCTGAACACTCCTTAGCATTGTCTTTTACAAATTTCCAGAGAATTTCGAAGTTACATCCTCCTTTACCTATCAGGGCAGCTTAAGTGTTTGCATTAAACATGAGTTTTGCTGCCTATGCAAAGAGAAATTTCTGTTGCTTTTGTTTCATATCTCCTTAAATACTGGCTAGAGCAAGAAGAAGCTAGTGCTGTGTGGTAGGGCAAATCTACTCATTCCCAAACCCACAACCCTATGGTCACAGCTGATTCTGATGTTATTGTTACCCTGAAACAGGTTGGGTTATCCTGATGAAATGGCATAATGCCATTTCAGGAATGAGAAAAAAAGCCCTAAATAAAATACTGAGAGAGCAATGGTTTTCCTAACAAAAGTGGGGAGAAAGTCCTCAGGAGAAAAACCAGTGCTGGGAGTCTTTGCACCAACATCAGTGTCACGGGGAAATGGTGGGGTCTCATCAACAGGAGCCTGGAAAATCCAGTATCTTTTTGTCATCATGTTCCTTGTTCTTTGTTCAGTAAATAGGCTCCCATGCATGAGCATGTTGAAGTGGAAAATTCCCTGGATCAGAGAGCCAGAATCTGTCTTACTATTCTGTACGTGTTGGTTTGAGAAGAGCAGATGGGATTTGCAAAACTGAAAAATTGCTGAGTGGCTTCTTCCAGTTTGCCTTTCCTCAGGACAGGATGATCTGTGGGGTCACTACTGACACTTCAGGAAAGCTAAAACAGTGCTGCAGAGCCTGAGCTGCTTAGCTCAGGGGTCAGAACAGGGCAGTGAGAGTTGAGAGTCCTGTAACTCTTTTGAGGCAAGTCACTTAAGCAGCCTCCAGTCACTGTTAAAGCCTGAAATGCAACCTAAGATTTTTCTTTATGTATATAAAGTGTGTGGATCTTGGATGCCAATGCCTCAATAAATGCACAGTCTTATTATCCACCCGTACTCTGATTTCCAGAAGACACAAAACCAGCTCCTGAGCCACCCTTCTGGCTGCCTCTCACTGTTAAAAGTTACTTATGAAGTTGTGGGAGTTTTCTGCACCCATTTCTCCTCTTTTCTGGAGCTGATGTTTGGCACTGGAAGCAGGAAGGAGCTGTGCTTCTGCTCGACTGGATCAAAAGGCCAAGCTCCTAGTTTCAATACTAATTTTGTATTGCTCACTTCCAGAGTTGTTCCCAGGAATTAAATTTTTCCTCTTCTACAAACAGACAAATGTTAGCACCCATGTTTTGCGGGAAGAAGAGTGGTAGTGTTGTCCAAAGTTGAAGGCTTTTTGACTTTTGGGTCAGATAGAGGGTGAGAACTCAGGCACTTTTGGCACCAAAAACGAGCCCTTCTCCATCCCCATAGATTTTTAGTGCAAGTCAGCCTTGCTAAAAAGCAGGAACTCAAGTTTTTTCATCTTTTGCATTGTGACAAATAGTTTGTAAATTATCTTAAAGCAAGTGCATCTGCTCTTGGTGCAGCTGAAATACAGCTCCACTGTTATCCACATGTGTTCACTGGACCTGGTGAAAGGAGATGCCTTTGCTAGAGAAAATAATAGAACATATGAATATTTGAGAGCAGCCCTCAAGAACTAGTTTTTGCAAATTACAAGTTTTTTCTGTTTGAGTGAGAAAAAGAGAAACTGAAGAGACTGAATCAGAACGTGAAGGTAGTTGTATCTACAGTTCAAAATGCTACAGAACATGACTAGTATCAGTTTCCTCCTACTGTGGGTAACTGCTGATTTCTCAAGGAGCAAATCACAACAGCAAAGCTGAGTATGTTCTAGAGAGCTGGAAAGCACCTCTTGGATTCTTGGATTCTGTCTGCTCTCCTCACTGAGCAGCATCAAGTTCCAGCAGAGAGGTGGTTCCAGGATCTGTCACCTGTTCAGAGGACATTGTGGGCTGCTTGGCAGCCTTTGAGACTGCAGTGCACACCTGACTCGCCAGGGGTTTGGGCACTGCACACCTAAGGCTGCATGTTGCAAGAGCACACATTCTTAGGGAATCAGAGCGACTTACAATGGTATCTTCTGTGAAATGCTGATACCCTCGAATAAATAATCCTTGCCCAGAATGAAGGTTTGAAGTGAAGCTAAACTTGAAAGCTTTAGTGAAGAAAAAAGCTTGATTATGGAATCAAGTTTAGCTTTCTTCTTTAGTGAAGAAAGCTAAACTTGATTCCATAATCTTTATTTATGCTGTTTATATATGATATTTGGAAAGTTTATGTAATAATATGCATTCTAAGGTGCTGCACTGTATCACTCTCTGTAGAAAACTTCAATTAAAACCATTTTGCTTTACAATCTTCTTGTGGAAGATTACAAGTTTCCTAATTATTCATCTCTGTCCAGTAATACTGGTTTTAAAGTCTGTGGAACTATTGTGCCTTCAAGAGAATAATATTCTAATGGAAGTAGGTTTCCTGGGGAAGAACCATTTAATTATCCACTGATCAGCTTTTGGACTTGTTTTTTTCTTTCATTCTGTTACTTAGCAGCATCCTTTAGAGAATGCATGCAAAGCGACAAAGCTTTGTTCCTTTTTGTTGTTGAATAAGCCCTATAGATTCTTTCTGAATAACTCAAATTTAGAGTGTAATGCAGTGTAAAACAGAATCTATTTCTTAACTGAGGTAACCCAAGTCTTTGAGGGCAAACTCCTGCAGGCAGCCTGTGGCTCTGCAGCCCCAGTCTAGCACAGTGGAAATGATTGGGAGTTTTGTAACTGAATTTGGGGGTTTCAAGATGAAGCCTTAATTGCAGTTACCTTACTGGGAATTTGGGGTTTAAAAGAATGGCTCATACCTCTTAAGAAGAAATGTTTTGCAACTTCTTCAGGTTATGCAAACCATAATTTTTCCCTTTTCCTCCTTCCCTGATGAATCACCAGACCTTTTCCTGACAGTGGAAATAGCTGAAAATATATTTCTTAGATTGTAAGGAGATAAAGGACTATGCCTATGGTATTTTCTGTGCAGTGTGTCAAAGGCAGAGAGAGGTGTCTACTATTCTCTGATTGTCAGCGTGTTCTTCACCTCTGCTGTCCCATTTTACTGACCTTACCCCTGTCATTTTATATTTTATTCTTGCTATTGCCAGTATAGATCAGAGTCTAATAACTAAGCTGTAACATGCTAAAGCATTCCATAGGGCCTCTTCTGTCCCTGTCCTGTAGCTGAATCCTGACAGTGGATTTAGCCAACATGCAGCTTCTAAAGAAGGCTCTAGTGGAGGCTGTAGTCTTTAGACGTAAAATCCACTTTGACTGGGTGATGCCTGTTTCCTTGAGAGAAATGCCAGTGTAGCTCTGGGATGGGTCTGCACGACGTGAAAGAATTAGGAGAACGTGATCTCAAACCCAAGCTAAGGCAGCATAACGAATAATATAAAAACTTGGCTTTGTGGTGTTAACCTGAAGAAACTGAGACGAGACAGGCTGAAATAATGAAGGATCAAGGTGCCCCACTGAGCCTGAGAAGGCTGATTTAGGTTTCATCTTCAGGCACTATAAGGGTATGTCTGCCAAGGTAATTCCAGGTAATCCACTACAAACTGAGCTGCAACAGCCAGCCAAAACCACTCATCATCTGTCACCTGCTTTTGATCTTCTGAGATCTCTTAAGACACCTGTCTGCAGCTGTATAGAATGGCAGGAAATTCAACTTCTAGGATGCAAAGAGCATTTTCTGGCATGCTTCCTTTCTGTCCTGAAATAACTGCTTTAGGCAGTTGTTGTAGGAGTGTTTGCCGTTATCTTTGACATGAGATCTCTTTTCCTACAGGCATGTTTATCTTTCAAAACAGTAAAGAAATAAAAGTCACCTAGTAATGTGACTTCTGTGACAAATAGACTACTTTGTCTCAGGTCTCTGAAAAAGAGATCAGTTCCCCTTTGTGATAATTTGATTATTGTCTTTTTCTGACCAGAACTTTTCTTTTTTTGTGGTATTTTTGACCTTTGATTGTGAAGTATCTGCTGTAGGAAACTGGAATGAAATCTGATAATCTGGTTTGGGCTTGCATTTGAAGGAAAAGAAAATATTTCCTGTGTCAAAGTAAATTTTTCAGAAATCATTCCAGTGCTCTGGATTTTTTGGATTAATGCACAGAAATTAGCACTTCTGCTGTAGGTATTGGCTGGCTGTTGGGAAGAAAACAGTATAGCAGCAGAGATCTTCTGAATCTCTTCTCCCTTTGCTGTAGTGCAGACATTTGCTCCCCTGATTTCTTTGGGTCAAGCAGTTCTTTCATTTGGATCTTGCCTGTGTAGAGGACAGTTGATAAAAACCAGCCTGTTGTTCAGTCTTCACACAGCATAAACTTAATAGCATATGCAAGGCATTACTTATGTGTCTTTCCTCTTTTTCCTGTACTGTTTGGAGCAGAAAGGAGTTAATGTTAAAGGAGTTGTGATTATTTCTGCTATAATTTGTATGGATGGATTTGGCAGGGTGGCAAACCCCCTTTTTTGACACGGTTTTGGCTTAATTTTCTTACTGATGGCTCATCACTGATGAGCCAAATGATTAATGTGTTATTTAATTTCCTTGTGTCTTTTTGTTCTTAAAAGTCCTTGCAACAATGTACAAAACCCCAGGAACAATAGCTGATTTTGCAAACCATTGCTAGAATTTGTTCCAAGGGTTTTTTTCCAGAGTAACACTAAGATCTTTCTATGTAGTTTATATTCTTCAACACAGTGTGAGCAAATCAATGTGTTTTCTCAGTGTGTAATATTCTTTTGATAAGAAATTGCTTCTGTTTGATAATGGGAATTTAATCTGTTGGCCACAGCATCGTCACAGACCAAAGACGAACCAGGTCTACCCATCTGCAGGTGGTAGATGCTTTCAAGGCATCCTGAAATTGAGATTTGCTATGAGAATCTCAGCTGGCTTTAGTTCAGGAAACTTGGAAAAGCTGGGGGTCAAACAGAGGTGAGAAAACTTGTTTTGGATGTGCCAAGTGTCCTGCTCACGGGCCATCATTGACACCAGTTAAATGCTGCCACCTCCCACCCCTGACGCTGTGGCTGAATGGTCACTCGTGTCTTAATGATGCTTTGGGGTGGTCTTGCAGCGTGGAGACCCGCAGACAGAAGAACGTTGGCAAATAACTCCAGTTTCTCCAAGGCCTTGATTTTTTATTTCTTTCTGTTTCCAGGTGCCAGTCAGCCACTCCACCACCCCTGCTGTCCCCGCAAAAAAGCCCTGCCTACCCCCTCAGTGACAGCGAGGACTCTTCCCGTTCTGCTGGGCTCTCCAGAGTCTCCAGCTCCAGGCTGTGCCTCAAGGACTGGAACAGCCGCACGTCTACGCTGCGAAGCACCTCCACGAGCCCCTCGGACACCGACTCCCCGAGCCGCCCCCTCAAAGCCATCAGTGTGGGTGCTTTGGATAAAAGGCTGTCCGTGTTCAAGGCTGACCAAAAGGAGAGTCCAAATGAGGGTCAAGATGGGGAAGCAATAGGGAGCCGTCCAATCACCCGGAGCACTCTGTCCTTGGGCAGTGCCACCAAATTGAGGACCCTCTCGGTCAGCAGGGTGAGCGTCCGCTCGCAGGCGCTGGACATCAGGCAGAAGATCACAGAATGGGAATGCCGCCGGGAGCTGTCCCCCAGGGCGAGCGTGTGCGTGGACAAGAGGGATGCTGGGGAGAGGTCGGGCAGTGAGAGCTGCCCCAGTGTGCTGACGTCTCCCTGCAGCGACAAGACATTTGATTTCAAAGGGCTCAGAAGAATGAGCCGAACATTTTCCGAGTGCTCTTACCCGGAAACAGAGGAGGAGGAACTGCTGGACAGGGATTCCTGCCATCGGTTTGAAAAGAGACTAGGCAGGAGCGAACCTCCTTCTGCCACTTTCCTTAAGAGCCACGTGAGGAAAGAGTCCTCTGCTGTGCTCAACAGAATCCAGAAGATCGAGCAGGCACTGAAGGAGCAGTCGGGCAGAGGCCTCCCCCAGTTACCAAGTAGCTGCTACAGTGTTGACAAAGGGAGGAAAAAATCTGGGACTCTGAGTACTGCGGAGGGACTGAGTGAAACCCTGAGCGATAGCAAAGGAGGAGGGAGTGTCATTTTGGGGAGTGAACCAGAAACGCCTCCTGAGGCTGAGAAAAGCAGTAAAACAAAACAGGGGGTTACTGTGAACTCAGCCGGCCCCAAAGCGCTCCCGGAAAGCGCGGCTAACAGCGCCGTGAATCCCGTCCCCAAGCCCAAACGCACCTTCGAGTACGAGGCAGACAAATCCCACAGAAGCAAACCAAGCAATGGCCTACCTCCATCCCCCACGCCTGCTGCTCCTCCTCCCCTCCCATCCACTCCTGCGCCCCCCGTCACCAGAAGGCAGAAGAAAGAGTCGCGCTTTCACAGAAAATCCCAGAATAGGTAAAAGTCAAGGAAATGTGCTCGTTTCTCCAAATGAATAAATAAGTGGCTATATTTTTGCAGTAGCAATATTTGAAATTCTCCCTCTAATGCGGTGCTTTTGACATAAGAAAATCTAGGAATTGCATGCGAGACAAGTGGTTTTTTTCTGCTGGTCTGCACCGGTACGATACCTTTGAATGCTTTCAGTTTTGGAATTCTAAAATCTGCATCCCTCAATCCCCCAAAAAAGCTCTAGGTACTAAAGGTTATCTCATTCATTCTGGCACAAATGCCCTTAGTTGTGATTTTTAATGGACCATAATTTTGTTATTGTTCAGTAGTGGGACCGTAGCTGATCCCTCACAGTCTTTTCTTCCTGTATAATGTACCTGCAGAGGATTTCTATTTCCAAAGTTCATTACTATAGCAGTTGTGTCAGTTTTATGCAATGTAGGTGATTTTATTTAATTCAGTCCTTAGGAATATTATCCTAAATTATTATCAACAGCTGTAGAGGATTAACACTGAGAAAACTGTTTCATCACAGAAAGTCCTCTATCTCCTTCCTGAGGCTAATGATGGGGAGAGTGTATGGCTACATTTCCCCAGCAATTTGTGGAGCTTGGCTTGGTTTAATCACGTGATTCCTCTTGAGTTTTAGACATGGTAAAACTCATTCTGTTCACTGCTTGGAAAATTGTAGGCATAGCTGTTGCTAAGCATTCAGATTGCAGGATTTTTAACGAGTTCACCTGCCTGTGCATGTGTATGATACACACCCTCCCTTGATATTTAGTGATGAGATTTGCAAGGAACTGCTAAACAGCATCTCAGATGCACACTATCCTTTCAGATTCTGCTGCTTGATTTTGGCTCAATTATTAAAAGTTTTTTGGCACAACCTCACCTGAATTACACTGGGACAGGAAGAGAAGAGGAGCTTTTAGGTTCTGTCCTTTTCTCTCAGGAGACACCTGCTTCTGAAAGATCAAACAGCTCTGCTGAGGCAGGTTGTTTCTTCCAGAAAGGCGTGGGGGGATGTGGAAAGTCAAGCTCTGATCAGCAGTGCTTGTCTTTGAGTCCTGGCAATAATCTCAGAGGAAGTAAATCTAGGTTTTAAGGAAAATTTGTGAAGTAAGTCTGCCCTCAGTTTGTCCAGCACAGCATTTTCAATGTGCAAAAGACAAACAATTTTTAAATGTTCTGGTGTAAATTATAGCCTTTATTGGAAAATGGGCAAATCATCTAAGAACAACAGTGTTTTATCACAATGAATTCTTGAGATGAAGTTTTGAAGCTTCTTTCCAGAAGAGATACAATTCTGCTTCTACCTGCTTTTCTGCAGGTCACCTGCTTCCTGTCATAGCACAGTTAGACGACAGCACAGTTCAGCAAAGGAACTTCAGGTCTGGGTTAGGGCTAGGGGAAGGAAACATGCCTTCCAAAAAGCATTATTTATCAGTTTAAGTTGTAGGATATAAATGGTAGGGTTAACAGTGTTGTCATGTATATCTGATGATTCTTGCAAATCAGTTTGACATTTTACTGGGTAGGTATCCATTAATTTGTAACACCTTTACCCACTGTACTTTAATGATTTCTCTGGACACATCTCCTTGTTAATCATGATCTAAATAAGTTCAAATCAGCCTCCCAAAAATCTCAGATTTGCTGGCTGACTTCAAAGCTGAGGGGAAATCCTTTATAAAAATCTTAATTTTATTGTCTTTGCCACTGTTCTCCCTTCAGTTACAGAAAGGAGAACTCCAAGATTTACAAAGCACTAAACACTATACAAGTTATCTAAGAATGACAGTATTTGGTTCATAGAAATTACTGACATCTCAGTACCTGAGCTGTTCTTTTTTTGAGAACAGGCATAACTCATCGTGCCTGCAGCTTGTAGCTGTGTGTTTCAGATTGAACATACATGTGGTTGCACTCACTGTAATGTCATGGGGATGGACTGAGGGTATTTATTTTCCCAGTACTTCAGTTGAAAGCACAGATTTTATTTTTGGTGGCCAATTCAACACTCTAGTAATATGGAGGAAATCTCTCATGTTTGCCTGCTAGCAGAAAGCCAGCCTGGATCTGGAGAACCTGGTGCCAAGAGTACTTTAACGTTTCAGAGTGGTGTGAGCTGGATGTTCCCCAGCGGTTGGACATCCTCTGGCACACTCACAGTGCAGGAGAGGAGTATCACAGGATAGACCTGGGACAGATGGACCACAGCTGAGTGTCAGTCCACAAAGCCATTCCTGTCATCCTCTACAGTGTCACCACATCATAGTGGTGCCTTGAAATCTGTAGGAGCTGGATATTTAACTACTTTAGAAAGTCTCATTTCATACACAGCTGTGCCTTCAGTGTGTCAACATGCTTTGTAGCTGTGGGTAGCTGTGGAGGAGCAGGTGTCTGGATCTGATGTACACAGATTGTTTCTGCCACAATCCTGATGTGAATAACTTGGATCTGGATATTCTGAAGATTAGGGGAAGGAGAGAGAGGAGGCTCTTAACACTGATCCCAGCCATAAGCCTGCTCTAGCAGACAAACAGGAAATGCTCTTTCCAAATGCAGTGTTCTGTGTGGTAGTTACTGTGCCACCTGTAGGGATGCTCGAGCCAATTCACAGGCAAAAACGTCTCGTGAGACCCTCCCACTGCCACATGGATATGCTGTAACATGCTCCACTCCAGCTGGGAAGAAGAAGAAGAGCAAGGGGGGTTGATGGCAGGATAATTTATCGTTGATCTGGGTTGGGGCTCAGTGAGTGGAGTATGGGCACCAGTACAGTCCACACAAGCCTTGCAGCACCACGGGATTATTTACGCTCTGACCTGAGCCCGCTTTTCTCACCGTTTTCATCCTCAGCAGAAAATCGACCCAGTGAATGCCAGCCCCTGTACTGCTGCCACTGCAAATCATGGGCCACCCACCTTGAGTGTAGATACTGCCCCAGAAAACAAGGGCTGGGTGAACTAGGGAGTGGGAAGAACTTGGGCTTTTCACCCTCTAGAGCTGCTCAGCAGCACTGGAGCACGTTTGGTTGCGAGGCGGTGAATCACCCCGGGTGGGAGACAAATTGTGTGGGTTCACCTGACCCAGCTGGTCCTCACCTTCCTGCCAGAAAGGCCAAACCTTCAGCCCCTGAGCCATCAGCCCAAGCTGCTCACGCACCCCAGAGAGCACTAATTTCCTCAATGCTTTCTCCTTTGCTGCCAGTGCTCGGCATGGGGCGTGCAAGGGATGTGGGTGACTGGCACGTGAGTCTCCCTTTGGCATTTGTGCACTGAGCTCTGTGCAGGAACGTATCCAAAGGTTCAAGACATGTGAGTGGTGTCAAACTAAGGGCTAGATCTCCCAGAGCAACCAGTGCAGGAATGCTTTTCAGAGACTGTGTCTTTCTCTAGGACAGAGGGCCACTGGAACGTTTGTGGGGCCTCTGGAAAGAGCAAAGTAGTTTCTAATCTGAGGACTGTGCTGCTAATTTATTCTGTAAGCTTGGAAAAATAGAACATATTTTCTTGGTATTTTCTTCCTGTCTGCATAATGGGGATAACAATACTTCCAACTTCACAAAACTGTCATAGATGGCTCTACTAGAAACTGCTGTGAGCACAGGACTTAGTGTCTGCTAAAAAATAGTCCTTAAAACATGATGTGAGATTTTTTTTTTAAATTATGGTTCATTTTATATATATTTCTTAACATGCAAATGCTCATTGAAATGTTTGAATAATTTTGCATTCTTGTTACTAATTATTATTGTTTTAAACTTTAGAAAATCCTTTGAGTTTGAGGATGCCTCAAGCCTGCAATCCTTGTACCCTCCCTCCCCAACTGAAAATGGAACCGAGAGCCAGCATAAATTTGGATCCAAGAGCACTTTAGAAGAAAATGCCTATGAAGACATTGTAGGTAAGAAGTTGCTGCGGAACATGGGCTCACAGCAGGATGTTGAGTGGCTGTGGGCAGGCCATGATATTGCTGAACACATGCCCTGTGCAGGAACAGTCAGTGCTGTCAGTAAAGAGAGATTAAATGGAGGCTAAATGGGCTTGATCCTTCAGTGCAAATGTAGCTCTCAGGCTGCATGCAGGAAGTCTTGATTCTTTCAGAATTCACTGGGTAGTATTGGAAACAGACTGTTTGGTCAGCTTTTTGCCAATGCTTTTCAAGAACCAAATCAAATCGTTCTTTTTATCGGGGCCTTGGCTTGAAGCCTTGAGTGGTGTAAAAATGTAAAGAACAGGACTTGAGACAGTGTTTACAGAACTATCCAATAGCAAGATTAACCTCAGAGGCCTTGTATGGTCAGCCTGAGTTTTTCAGGACTCTGGTGTGGACTGCCCCAAAGCACTTGTTTGTAGCACTGTTCCTGCTCTCCTCCAAGTCCCAGTCCCTGGTTAAAGAGGAATTAATTTCCTTTAGCTATACACCATTGGGAATGCACAACAAAAAACATTGTTTTCATTAAGCTTCATAAGAAAAACATGTTTCTTTTGGTCTTAGAAGGAAATGTATGGCCTATGCATACATTCTTTTAACATAAAAAAAAAAGTTGTTATAATTACCAAAAATTGGGCAGCCCTTCAGAGCACAGATTTTCCTCACAAGTGATGAATATCTGCATTGTTTTTAACTCTTTCAGTGTTATATCATTACAACATATACAAAGGGGACTTCATTTTACTTTGGACAATGAATCTTTATATACTGAAAGCTGGAGGGCTACCAAGACAGTCTGGGACCCTAGAGCACACATCCTCTGAGGAGACACTGACAAGCTGGGCCTCTTTAGTCTGATAAAAAGGCACTCTAATAGTGCTTACAAACGTTTGAGAGGCAAACAAAGACAATAGAACAAAACTGGTCATATCAGTTGATATCGCAAAGAACAGTGGCCACAAACAGGAGCCTGGGGCTCTTTGTCAGACCCAAATTCTGTCTCTGGCTTGTCAGCCTCAGTGAAAACAGGAATTTACTCTTTCCATTTACTTCCTCTACACCATTAAAAAAAAAAGCTTTCAGAACAGAAGCTTTCAGCCCCTGCACAGTGTCTGTTAGTTAAAATGAAAACTTTCGTAGACACTGAAAAGTCTTTTTCTGTGTAGAGCATCCTTGTATGATCATCATCCCTTTCTATGACAGACCACCATGCTATTCACACTTGAAAATGTATTGTGTGTTAGTTACAGCGCTCATCTTTGCTTAGGACTTATCAATGTGGCGCCAGATTTTACGTGGTAATGATTCTTTTCCTTGCCTGGTTTGTTAAATATCAAAATAAGATGTGCAGGACTGGTAAGAGGTTTTCTTCAAATGAGAAGAGATCTTGGGTTCAGTAAAACAAAATAATGTGCTTTTCCAACTCATGGGTACTATAAACCAGCTCCTTCAAGACTATAATTTGGACATTTTGTCAGGGCAGTGGGAAGAGAATGCAAAATTTCAGATCTGTGGACAAACACAGAACTTCGTTGTTTTGTACTGCTTTTTAACAACCTCTTTCCAAGCACTTCATTCAGTACGGCACTGCAGGGGGAATACCAAATCAGTATAATTCTTATAAACTGTCAGGCATGATTAAAGACAAGCCAAAGTGGTTTGATCTCCAGCTTTAAAGAAACTGTCGTAGTTTTGTGTATCACATCTGCATAATTTGTACCAGTGGTGCTAGACCCCAGTCTCCAAGTAGCACTTTTGTGCTCATGCAAACCAGGTGTCTGCAAGAGTGAGTTTATTTTATAGATCTACATCTGCTTCAAAGCTATGAGGGGCTCTGTCAGTGTGCTCTGAGTTTTCTTTGCAAACAGTTCCCCTAGAGGTGCTGGTGGGTCTTGCTTTCCTGTACCTTGTTGAATCTCCTTGCCTCCCTAAAACTTGTAGGCAGTTAAAACATTGTTGCTCTAGTAAGAAACTTAATTAAACATGTCAAGTCCCCCCATGCCTTGGAGTTAATACTTGTAATGCAAGGAAGTGTTAAAATACAAGAAAAGAAAGCTGTGAATTTTGAGCAATGGTCTAAGCAGTCTAGTGTGAAACAGAAACATAAAAAATTTGGGTTAGAAGGTACTGTGGAGTCAGCTGGTCCAGCCTCTGCTCAAAGCAGGGCTAATTTCACCTTGAGATGAGGCCGCTTAGGGCTACATCTGGTTGAGTTTTCAGAATACCATGGGAGGATGGCCTCACTGCCTCCCTGTGCAGCCTTCTCCACTGCTTAGCCTCCATTGAGTAGAATGTTCTCTTGACGTCACTGTGAACAAATTTTTCTTTCCGTCCAGTCTGAATTCTCCCTGTTGCTATTTGTGACTGTTGTCCTTCATCCTTTCACCTCTGGGAAGTGCCTGGTGCTGCCTTTTCCATTTGCCTCTCTGGGCAGTGGCAGGCAGCAGCTGGGTTATCCCCCAGCCTTCCCCAGGCTAAACATCTTCTAACCATGTAAGTGCTAGGCCTGGAGTCATTGGTGTTTTGGTTACCACATGGCCTCTTCATGTGGGGCATATGCACATTAAAGCTTTGTCTTCCTCCTGGTGCCCTTGAACTGCTTCTTATTTAATGACCAGGGCAGCAATGAGCTGCTCTGTGTAGTTTATCTTATTTTGAGAGCTTTTTTTAAAAAAAATAGTAAGTTTTCAGGTATATTGAAATCAAAAAGTGTTGTGCTTTGAAATCTAGTGACATCATGAACCAGACACTTTGTTCAATTTTGTAATATTTCTGTAGATTTTAATAGAAGAAATACCAACATGGTAAGTTTAGGACAGTTATTGGATTGGAACATAATGATCCATTCTGCATTAATCAAGCAGCCATTGTATAAAGGGGTGCACACTCCTAGTACAAATCGGAGCTGTATTCCATGTGGACTTCATTCATCTTCTGTACTAGCACTCACAAAATGTGGCAGTCATAGTAAACTTAAAATTGTTTTGCTTCTTGTGGTTTTGAATGAGCCTTTAATCAGACCAAAATTGATGTGGCTTTCTGAATCCGGTTGGGGAAACCACGCTTGGCTTTGTGTGAATTCAAGAAACTATCATAGTATTAAGAGATGGCTGAGATTGTTGCTTCTGCTGTGTTTGTGCACAACAGTATTTCCTGTCATATGGACCATACGGTTCCAGTTTTCCAGTCTGCTTCCCTAAATGCAGCTGAGATGTTGGAGTATTGTTATTTAAGGTCTTGTGTCTCTGAAGCATTGTTGCCTGGCATCTAGGACAAAGCACTTGTTATCACCACCAAAAAAAGTTGAATAAATAAAGTGAAGTTAAGGTCGAGGGCATAGCGTTAAGTTTGAGTTGAGAAAATCTAGTAAAACTAGGTGAAAGAAAGAACACTGCATTTAGAAATTAAATGTAGTGGAGGAAACCTTTGACAAGACAAGCCTTCTTACTCTGTAACTCCCCAGAGTGCTGTACACAGCAGAACAGGTAGAGATTTCCTCTGAGAGGACGTGGCAGATGTGCAGGAAACCCATTGCTCAACTGGGCTCCGTGTGTTGCCTCCTAGACTGAGAGTATTTAATTGAATGTTGCACGACTCCATGTCTGCTTTGGCAGCTGGAGCTGAAGCAGTCTAGACAGTAAGGCAATGC
This sequence comes from Tichodroma muraria, assembly GCA_013390105.1. Taxonomy (NCBI): domain Eukaryota; kingdom Metazoa; phylum Chordata; class Aves; order Passeriformes; family Sittidae; genus Tichodroma; species Tichodroma muraria. The sequence continues at coordinate 73,654 of WAAG01070100.1, read as the reverse complement.
CTTAAAAACATTGCAGTGGAATCTCTAAAACCAGGATGAATTTCTAAATGGGATCTTGCTGGTGGGTTCCCGTTGGGAGTGTCCTGTAATTCTCTGTCCCAGGCGCAGCTGGCCTTCTTGGGGAGGGTTTCTTATGCACCCTTCTGCTCTCTGGGCCTGTTCAGTGTCATGTTTATAAGATTTTGAGCCCTTTCAGTAGCAGGACACTTCTATTGACAGATATATTTTGCACCTTAAGAGGACAGCTTAATCACTGCTTCCTGTTAGGGGTATATAATATAACTGAATTTTGTTAGAGCTGACACCAAGGGTGACTGATAAGTGAAACAGTGGAGTCATAAACAATTGCTTGGCTGTTTTTCTCTGTCAGTTTGAGTATTGCTTCAGCTTGGGATAATCAGCTTCTTGTTCACCTCTGCATTAAAACAGGAAAAGTCACTCCCTTTATCCTTGCTGGTAAGGCAACTCATCTCTCCCAAACCAATTAGTTGGTTTGATTTCTTGTGTAAATTTGACACAGTGCATGTCACGTAACAAAACGGGATGATTTAGCTGTTCTACTGAACCCTTCGCTGTGTGTGAGCAGAGCTGCAGCAACGATGACTGAGGTCAAGTTGGAAAATGTTCCAGCTTGACATTGCTTTCAAATTAGAACATTTGCAAAGTTCTTCCAGTAAATGTGGAAAAAGGTTAGAAAGAGAGCAAGCCGATCTTTCGAGTAAAATCCCATCCTCACACGCCACATTATCGCCTGTTATGCTTTTGTAACACATTTTAGTCTGTCATATTATCATCCCATGACAAATCAGGGAGAAACTGGAATTGCTGGGCTGCTGTGGAGCTGAAGCAAACTTGGAGAGATTGCAACTCTGCCAGCAGTGCTCTGCTAGCTGCTTCTCTGAAGACATTTTGGGTTTTCAGTCAGACACAAGCAGGTCTCTGGAACTAGAATTGATGCAAAACGATGGTACAGGCAGTGATCACACAATAATATATTCCTGTCTTATTCTGCACACACAGTCTGCCTGTGACAGACTAAAAAGAATGTGAGATTTTGGAAAGTGTAATAGTGGCAAATGTAATAATAGACACTGTAGGGTAATGGCAGCCAGAGCACAATAGATTTAACAGTGTTCATATGGGCTTGTCAAAGACAGGCCAAATACTTCAGCTGATCCTATTGATAATCAGCCTGCTGCTTTGTTGTTACATTTGGATACATGGATTCCAAGTTATTTTTAATAATCAACTCGTGCCCTATTTAGATCTCGGTTTTTCTCTGTGGAGTCTGTCTCATCACTGAACCATCCACTACAGTTTCTCGTGACAGTCTCTGTCAGCTTTACTGCCTGGCTTTCTAGTCAATGCTGCAGGTTAGTAAAACAGAAAAAATTACCATGAGACCGCTCTCCCAAATCCTCCCTTAAATTCAGAGACTGTGTTGAAGTCAGCAGGGTGACACCCCTGAAGTGCAGGCAGTTTAGGCAAACTGCTGCTGTACTGTGCTAACAGCTGCTCGTCAGACATTTTCATGCACATGATTTTGGACTGAGCGGTAAATAGGTAGTTTTTGGGGTGAAATTTCTTGTTCATTTATCAGCCATGCTAATTCTTTTCCCTTATGCTTCACTATGATTGCACTCTCAGCAGTCCCTGCAGAGATCGCAGGGAGCTGAAAGTATCTGCATTGTTTCTTCTGCTTATTGCACGGGCTGAAGCAGTTCAGAAAGGCTGTTGCCTACAAACTTCATGGATCAGGTCCCAAAAGGCTGATTGCATTTTAGACTCACCACTCTGCTTGTTGTAGGTGCTCTACTGCTTTTCTGAGCTCACGGTACTGAGTGGATACACGGGGTGATAGGACTATAAGCAAGTAACGGTCTGTAACTCAGTGCTGCTCAGCAATAGCTTTTCAAAGCAGCTGTAAATGTGTGTTAGCTGTAATTTGAGATTGAAATGCTTCCTCTTTCTGCAGATTCCTGGGGTCAATTCCCCAGCTGAAATGTACAGTTGCAGCATCTCTGACATTGAAAAAGCTCATCTATGTCTCAAAGATCGAAGCTTGGATACTTTACGGGAGTGTGGAGATTTACTGGTTTTCATCCATTTGATCTGAACATGCTCATAAACACCCCAGCGGCCCAGTTTCCCTCCAGCACTGGTGGTGTGGGTCTGTTGGTGTAATTTTATGACTGAAATGAATGAGCAGTGCACGTGCACCTCATTTGTGAGGTGATAACTGTCCTGGCCATGCAACTCAGGCCCCTGGGCTTTCTAAGCAGCCAGGAGGAAAGGCAGCAGGCTCTTAGCCTGGGCATCATGCCGTGCATTCTGTATCTCCACTGTGAGTGCTGCTCCCAATTTAGGCACCCAACTTAACACAAGTTTAGGAGCCCTTTCCTTTACTCTATACCTGCTGTTCCATTCTTCTTCTCTCTTCCTTGGCAGTGCAAAAGGCTGGAGTTATAATCAGCACTCTGTGAATCACTTAATTCCTCTGATAATTGCTTCTCCCATCTAGAAAGAAAGGATGCATTTTCCTGCTTTCTGCCATTTATAGAGAAGCATCTGCCTGCTTCGTTTTTTTTTCCTCTCAGCCTTACTTTTCACCCCTTTCTCAGTGTGAGACAGGCTTGCTGAGTCTGCCTCTGCTTCCCGCTTGCCACGTGTGAGGCTGAGCAGAGGAACATTGTGTGCTGCCTCAGGACTCGGTGGGGCTGACTTGCACCACATCACGGAGTGAGGAACTGCAGCCCCTGGAGGAAACTCATCGGTGCTTAAGCTCAAGGCATTGCATTCTTCAGGACTCTTCTAAATATCTGTGGTTATTTTATCTTTTTTTTTGTGTTTTGTTTTTATTTTCTTTTCCTGATGGACCATTCATTAAATTGTCTGTGAGATCTTCTGAAGATAAATGTCGTGTAGATAAATGCCCTGTGTTAACTCAGCACTTTGGTACGTAGAATTTGAGAAAATGGGAAACTTGGAAAAAATGCTTATAGAGGGAATTGATCTGGGAGTAGGGATGGTGATTAGAGACAGTATTTGCCAAAGACTTACTGTTTGTGATCATATGCATTCTAGGTGTATGATTCAGCTTCCTTTGAAGTCTGATAATCTGCTGTTGTCTTGTGTGGCTGTTGGATCAGCCTCATTAAGACAAGCCTGGCCTTTGTGCTGCATAATGTTTCTCCTTTTGGCTTCCAATAGAGACATCCATATGGCAGGAACAAGGATGTTTCCTTGCTCTTTCATTGTAAATATGTTTTCCTTTTGCAGCAAATCCAAGCTCTGCAGCTTGCAAACATTCCTTGCCTGAGATGTGGGACTGGAGAAATGCTGCTGCTGAGGAGAAAGCTGTAAACCTCTGAGCCAGCCAGTGATATGGAAACTTTTCTCATTTTTGTGCTGCAGCACAACAGTAGCAGCCGCCACTGCAGGTCTCCCCCAAGACCTCACTCCCACGTGGGATGTGCACCTGCTGGTGACCATCACTTCCCAGACATTTCTCCCATGGAAGAGAGTCACTGTGCAGTCAGATGCAGTTCAATGCTGCTTTAAGGCAGTTCAGGGTATTTTTCAATATTTTTAGTTTACTTGACACCTTTGATTCCTTATCACTTGTACAGAAACCAGTCTGGCCTGCCTCTTTTTGCATGTCTGGTCTTTTGCGTGTCTACCAGGGACAGCAGATACTAAGAAATGGTGGTTGAAAATTCCTGAAGAGATAGTTTATTTGCCTGTCTCGTTCAAGCTTGAACCAAATAATTCATTCAAAAACTCATGTCAGCAAAAGCAGGTGGTTTCTGATGGATCAGACTATTTCATTATCAGAGATCTGGAGTAGAAGTAGGTTCTTAAAAAAGAAAAAAGGCAAAAAAAAAGTGGTGAGGTGTATTTGATCTCAAGGCATTATTTTGAAGTAAAAAAAACCAAAAACAACCCAAACCCTGAAATAATTTGGTTTTTAAGCAAATGAGAGAAAAAATAGACACAAGAGTTCTTGGATCTGCAGAACCTGAACATGAACTTGATCTTGTTCTTGATCTGCAGAAGCACCCACAGCTCTAGGGGAAAGGGTTAATTAAAATCCCTGTGGTGTCTCCTCTGACCTTCACTTTACACTGAAGAGGAATTTGGCCCAAGCTCTCTTTTGGTAGAGACTCTGACTCAGAAAAAAAGCCTCTGCTCATGGTTCCTTGCTCCTCCCTCTTCTCTCATCCAAGACTTCTCTGGGCCCGTTTCTATACTTAATATGTCAGGTCAACATTATTTATGTTGAGTTTAACCGGGTTCAAGCAATTCTGTTTTACATTGTGTTTTGGAAAGAGAATCCCTCTAACATTTATAAATGCTTTGCATTGTAAAAAGGGTTTTTTTCACGGATGGGCTTTTTTCTTCTCGGGAGTTTGGATACTCTATAGACCAATGCCTTAACATTTGTTTTCACAAGGAAGCGCATGTTTGAGCAGTGTCTCACGTAGCTGGGTATTTTGAAATCTATTAATCCATTCCAAAATGCTTGCTTGACCTATACTTGACTTGGGCTTACAAGAAATTTTATTATGCTACTAGAGCCCAATCAGCTGTAAGTAACAGCATTTTAGTAATTTTACTCTTTATCATTGTTATGATTATCATTTCTAGAGCTGTAGAGTCTACAAGTAACAGAATCAGGGTGAGATATCTATTTTTTCTTCCCACAGGAAGAATCAACATAAAAAATTACATTTAAAAAAAAAGTAATAATTTTTTTTAGGAATATATGTTGCTTAAGATGTATCCTGTTCATTGCATTAATCAAAAGGGCTTTTTTAATATACCCCATACACCTGAAGGTGTTCTTTCCGTGTGGCATGAGGATTGGCCACAACGATAGTGCAGCCTCTAGAACTGGATTCCCTCTGGATGAAATAATAAGCTGTGATTGCCAAGTCAAACATTCTTCAAGAGCAGCAGTGATTCAGGCTTCTAATTAGAACAAAGCTAAAACATTCACTCTTGTGCTTATGTTTGACTAGAAATCTTACTACGATGTACTACCAAAGCAAAACTGTATTTTTATTTGTATTGTGAATATGTGAACTTGCTCAGCAAAAGTTCTTGTGGCTGTAATTGATGAATCAAGCAGTCTCACGCTTCCAGGCTCAACAAAAAAGTAGAGAGCACTTTTGTGCAATAAGGAAATTTAGTCTGCCTAGATCAACATGGCTGGTAGTCAGACTGTGTTAACCCAGGCCTTGCTCTCACTGAAAACACCTATGCCCCAGCTGTCATCTCCTTAATCACTGTGAATATTTTCTGTAACAGTGGGAATAATGAACCATGCTACAGCTTTCTATCTTCAGTTCTCCACTGGATTTCTTATACTAAACAGCTTGTATTGCAATATATACATTTTACTAAACCCAAGGGTTTTAAAGTCATCTTTAGGTATAAAACCAAGAGCAAATTGGATTAAAAGCTTTTGACTTCCTGCACGTTTCTGTAAATTCAAGTCTTGAATTTAAGTAGATAACTTATTTTTTTTTGAGATGATTTTCTATTCAAGATGGTTCGAAAACTGGAATGACTGTGTTTGAAAAACCTGAAGTTCTAAAGCAGTTGTTGGTTAGCAACTGTCTGAAAAAATGCATACAAAATGTTAACTTTACTGATGGCACTCATTCCTTCATGCTACTTTCATGCATAGTATACATTACATAACCTTCATGCTACTTTGTTTAGTGAGAGGTCTGCTAAGTTCAGGAGTTTTGAGAAGATGGTGGGTATTGGATCTCAGTTAAATATGGACTATAAATTTTGACTCTGGTTTTCAAATGGTAAAAATTCAAAGACTGGGGTCTGCTTTTTACTGTGTTTTTCATTTAAGTAATATTTAGTGATTAATTGGTTAAGCCTTTATATATTACTAGCACAATGAGTCTCCTTCCGGGAGACAGGAATTTCACATAACTTGAAATGAACAGCTGCCTAATTTGAGGACAGGATATATTTTAAAGAATACTTCGAGGATGCAGTATGGTTGGGACAGAAATTCTCCTTTTACATTTTCAGTCTTGTCTCTTGGCTCTACTGAACCGGAGAGTTTATTCTTTCTTCGGAGAAAGAGAAAAGAGATCTCTCAGGAGAAGAGAAAAATGAAGGTTGCATCAAATAAGAATTGTCTTATCGTGTGTAAGGGTGGCGTGTTGAGCACAGTTATTTATTGGTCTTCATTTCACCCCATGAGCGGCTGTTACAGATTTATAAAATCTACTGATACACTTTCAAGAAGTTAAGTGCCTTAGCTTTTATATATCAATAAATTTTCCACAGCTGTGGATGCTCAGAAGCACATCTTGTGAAATCTTCACATTTTAGTTAAAAAAAAAAGGGGGGGGGGGGAAAAGCAAAAAAAACC
>WAAG01070100.1:40940-67237 GCA_013390105.1 Tichodroma muraria | reverse complement strand
GGGGGGGGGGGGGAACAGTAAAAAAAATCCAACGAAACTTGTCGACCTCATAGCCAAGTTCTCCTCCAAATCCTTCCAGCTGCAGCTAGAGGGATGAGTCATGCTGAAAGCTGAGGAGCTTTTCTAAAAGCCTTTCACTCGGTTCACGTGATTTTTTTATTCTTTTTTTCTAATTTTACATTCCTGTCTGTTTTTCTTTCCTTAAAAAAAAAAAAACAAAACCAAAAAACAAACCCAAACGTGCAGGCGAGTCACCCAAGGAAAACCCGTACGAGGATGTGGAGCTGAAAGGCCGTCACGCGGGGNCAGAACCCTGCCACTGCTTTTGCTTTGTTTGCGGGTTGAATCTGCACCTAAACTAACCCTTCGTGTGGCTGCCCCTCGTAGGGAATTGCCTCTGCTGCCGGGCGGGGACAGGAGGGGAGAAATCAGCTCCTGTGTTCTTACACAGGGGCCTGGCGTGACTCTGCTCACGGGAAGTTCGTAGTGTGGCGTGTTCATTGTAGAACAGAGAATGCCAGGTAAAAGCTCTGAATAAATACGTGAATAATAAAATAGTCAGAAAAACCCGAGTGTCTGCAGTTAACAAGGCTGTATAAATTGTGTTTATGGCATAAAAAGAAAGTTGAGGAACTCTGCAGACTTTCCCTTTTGTGGTGAATTTTCCAAAGCAAGCCTGTTTTTTTGTGAACACCATGAAATACCAGGTTGCTTTGTTGTTTATGGGGTCACTATGTTCATAAGGAAAAATATAAATCTCATCACATACTTAATTTTGAGATTCAAAGCACCCTTTAAAGGAACTTCACTGCACGCTGAATTAACAGAAAATTTGCAGTTGAACAAAAGGTCACAACAGTTTGCATTTTTGTCTGTAAAGAGACCTAGAAAGAAAACTGAATGCATTTTCTTTCACTTGCTTCATGTGCATGCAAACATCACAATCCAAGAGACAAAGCATCACCAGGATTCTTAGTGTGCTCCTAGCACATCCTTTGTAAACCGGGAGTGACTTCAGGAAAGCTGCGGGAAAAGGGACAAGTGGAAAGTAGTAATCAGGCAGAGCAAGGAGAAACAGGCACAGTCATGAGGATAATAGGGAAATGTCCCTCATAGTGGGACATGGTGCATAAAAACAATTTGTGTGTGTGTGTGTGTGTGTGTTAACAGGAGCTGTGTGGCATCCAGAGGATCCCCCAGGGTGTGTCTTTAGGCTGGGGACCATATAGATCCATAGGAAGATAATGGCCAATGTTCTCTGTTTAGCAAAGGGTTACCAAAGAATTGACAGATTTAAGTGGCTTTTGTGAAGTTGTTCAGTAAATAAGAACTCTCTGGTACCCTTTGCAACAGGGCTGTCTTTATTCTGGTAGCTTCTTTTTGAAATGCTGCCAGGAGTGCCCTGACAGGAGTCAGTCCTGCCATAATTGCACTGTCATTGTGCTGATATTTAAAATGAAGAGACACGAAGAGCGGGTCAGCTTTGGGCCTGGGTAATTCTCCAATGACCAGAAATAGAAAAGGCTGAATTTCCTGAAGAATGGTAGCTTTGGCTATGATTTATCAGCCAGTTTTTCCATCATAGCAACACAGCTGGATTAGCAACATAGCTTTTCAGTCATGGATGATGATAAACAAGATGGAAGAGATCAGAAGGTCAGCAAGCTTCCAACAATCATATCCAAAAAGAATTCTTTTCAATAAAGTGTAGACTGCCACCAGTTTTCCTGGCGTGCTAGCCTGTGGTATGCAGAGACCTCAGGAACACAGGTGTGGTCATTTTGAAGCCCCATGTCTTTTCTCTTCCAGTTGATTATTTTCAGTTTTTGAAGTCAGCAGGTATGAAAAGAATGCTTTATGATGACGTTGTATTTGTGATGCAGCCCCTCTCCACAGAAACACCTGTTCTTAATCCCAGGTAGGATGGCACTGCAATTAGCCAGCCAATAAATGGGACATTTATTGCTCCAAGTTTATAGCTTGTAACAGAGTTGATGAAATATTAGTAAATGCTGAATGACAGGGGTTTTACATAATAGTACTCTTTCCTGGACATGCTGGTGAAGCTTCTTTAAGTGTTTGTGTTCAGGAGGAGAAGGCAGAGGCCTGAAGCTGGGCAGAGCTGCTCCTAGGACTGCTCCAAAAGACCCCCAGTTTTTTAAAGACAGGTATTACCTGGTGCTTAATCCTTCAGTGAGGTTTTCCCTTTGCCCTGTAGTGATAACCGTTTCATGTTTTAAAGGGAATTCTTTGGGAATGCAGGGAGAGTTGTAACTGCACCTCTGCTTATTGTCAGGTCTTAAAACTTCTTAACACCATGAAAACAGAACAAGCTTTATTTTTCTACTTTATTTTTTCTTGGACAAAATAGCACGAATTTGCTATTTTCGTTATCACTTTTTGCAGTGAATTAATATTACACTGAATTGTGTAGTTACTCTTTATTTTCACTCCTGCAAGTCAGAGGAATAGACCAGGCGTGTTGGGTCGGTGCTCTGCTGTCAGCCAAGCCTTCAGGTTAGATTTTAGGGCTCACAGAACTGACGGGACGTGGGAGTGTGGAAGTGTAGCAGGTCAGAAATGGTGTTGTATTCTTTGAACTTTAGTCTTTGAGGTTGATCCCTGTCCCTTCACCGTGACCTCAGACCCTCTCTTGGCACACATCCACTGGCATGGCATCCCTGTGCAGCCACCACTCTGTCACGAGAGCTGCCTCTGCCCCAGGTGTTGCCAAGAGGGGAAGAGCTCAAGCTGTTCTTGTCCCCGCAGCTGCCCTCGAAGGCCAGCAGCCACTCCCTGCGCGTTGGGAACTGGTCAGAGAGGAAGAGCCACCGCCTGCCGCGGCTGCCCAAGCGGCACAGCCACGATGACATGCTGCTGCTGGCTCAGCTGGGCATCCCCTCGTCCCCCTCCAGCCTCAACGAGGACAGCCTGAGCACCGCGAGCGAGCTGCTGTCCACCCGGCGTGCCAGGAGGATCCCAAAGGTACTGGGCTGTGCTGAGGACAGGCCGCCTGTCTGCGGGAGCTTGTGAACTTCTAGCCAGCCTTTAGCCATCGCTGAAAGCTCTTTTTGTACTCTAAAGGAACATTTAGATGAAAATCCCTTCCCTACAAGTGATAACTTCCAAGTTCTCCAAAAGGAGCAAACATCTGATGGCCATCTTCGCACAGAATTGATTTTAAGGCAGTTCTGTTTTCCACACTATTCTTTAAGCTCTGTGCACCAGAACATTGCTGTGTATATAACTTTAAGATTTTGAATGGGTGATGGCCAAGCAATCATTATTTATGACATACAGCAACATCTGAAGTAGTTTATTTCCCCATCATTTGCTTCCAAAATAACTAATTGACCTAATAGGTTTCCCTTCATTTACATTATTCACAACCGACCCCATCCTGATAACCATGCTGTCTTGATGGATTTGAAGTAAAACTTAACTTTTGATTTTTCAAGGAGGTTTTTGAATGGAATGTGAAAAAGACCCCAAGCCACAAGACAACAACCAAAAAACCAACAATACAATAGCAACAGAGAGGGGGAGAACTGCCAATATGCTTCATTTTGGCTTGTGAACAAAGTTGATTTATACTGTGTATTCAACTCTTTCCTGTTCTTATTAGAGAGCATATTTTAAAGTCCATGGCTATAAATACTGTGAGTAGAGGGAGATTTTTATGTTTCTGTGAATTTGTTGGAAATTCTGTTTAAGGAGGAAATTAATCCTACATCCTTAATATTTACTGTATTTTTACTTTCTTGGAATATGTTGTTATACTTCACAAATGGGCACACATCTCTGGAGGAAATCATAGGGTTACTTACAGAGTAACTTAATACCGGATTTTGAGTAAAACTTGGAAAGTTTGGCTGTTAATTTTGTACACAATTTTTTTTTTAATTGAAGGGACAGATATTCTCCTTACGTGAAATTATGATTTCAGCATATGAATGTTCAAAATTTTGTTGAAAATCTTGTAATAATTTCTCTTTTCTTACTACTTTACCTTTCAGGATCACATATTCCTGGAGAGTATAATTTTTTTGAATTGAGATAGCGTTAGTTATTAGAGGGAAAAACTAAAAAGGTTTTATTTCAGTCTGTGCTCTGTTACTGCCCTTCTGCTGTGTCTATAGCAAATTGCATCCTTTCACTCAGTTTATTTCTCTCTGGAAGCTGAAGTGAAGCAGCTTTTGCAAACTGTATTATAGTTCTATGAAGAAATCTGCTATGGAATGAAATATACTATTCCTGACATAAAACATCACGAGGATTAATTGCTACATATTTGTGACTCTCCTGAAGTTATAATATTCTGTTTAATGTTGAATTCTTAGTAATCCCAGCTTATTGCTGAAGACAATAAACACAAGTCATCTCATTAATATTTCCCATAATCTCAGATACTTTTGGGGCAGACAGTTATTATCTGCATTAGCCGGTCAACTGTCCATGTTTTGTTTGAATACATTGATTAAAAGTCTCTTGGCGGAAAAATGTTTAGTCTTGCTGATTCTTCATTTTCTTATTTTGCAGCTTGTCCAAAGAATCAATTCCATCTACAGTGCAAAAAGAGGGAAGAAACGACTGAAGAAACTTTCTATGTCCAATATTGAGACAGCATCCCTACGAGGTATGGTGCAAGTGTAATGGCTCAGTGAATCCATTTGGATGCTGCAGGATTAATCAATTTCCTTCTTTCCTCCACATCTACCCTGGACTCCACTTAGTTTAGAACTTTTTTTCTATGAACAATGATAATTTTCTCTCTGCAGAAAATTCTCCTTTTCTCTCTGCAGAAAATTTCTCTCTCCTCTGCAAGAGGAGAAAATGGGGACGAGCTGAAAATAAATGAGATTCTCAGTACTGGGTATCCTATTAATCCCACGGTCAGCTAGACTTACCCACCTGCTTCTTTAGTCCATATTTACTGTAAGTTTTGTCCAAAATTCACAGTTTTGACCCTGGAGTTCTTGCATGCTTTTTCCTGGCACTCACAGTGTGTAACTCACCCTGTGCTTCAGACTGCTTCTGGAAAAACCGGGGCCAAAAAGGAAATTCAGGCCCTATTTGTAGTAAGAGTGCAATAGGGCTTTAATATAAGAACCCCTCAGTAACACATCTTGTCATAAGGTTACTTTTGCCTGTTAACTTTAACCCAGTTTGGTGAGTTCTGGTGATTGGGAATGTTGCCCAGGCAGACAGAGCTCATAAGGCTTACTTTGATTTCTCAAGTGCTGCATAACTTAAAAAAAAAAAATAAAATTAAAACCTGAAAACAAGAAGTAAAAGGGTTACGACCTGTTTTCCAAATGACATTTCTGCAGCTCAGCAGAGGTGGAGGACTCAGTGCAAACAGTTGCTGTAATGGAGAGGAGAAGGAATTTTGCCCTTTCATCAAAACGTTCTTACTCTCAAGCAATATTGAAACTGAATCCAAGGAAAACACAATCTAAGGAGTCATTTAAACTGTTTATTTCAAGGTATTTTAAGACTGAGGAGAAGTGCATGTGTGTATCACAAGGCTCAGAGATGTGAGATAGGGTGTTTCCCCGTTGCAGTACACTGAACTGAGTTTGTTTGCTCTGGTTTTGCATTAACTGCTGCCTCTCTGTCCTCTGCAGATGAGAACAGCGAGAGTGAGAGTGACTCAGATGACAGGTTTAAAGGTAAGGGATCAGCCTTTGGTGACTTCTAATTAGACCCTGTCACAGACATTATCAATGGATGTTCTCCTGCTACTGCACATTGTTACTGTCCATGGCCTTTATTCACTATAGTTTCCTAACTCCATTACTGCAGAGCTCCCAAAGTTCCAACACAGGAGCATGAACGTGGAAAGCAAAGACAAAATGAGCTGTGAAGGTCTAACAAGGATTTGGCAACTGTGTCATTTAATGAAGAACAGGACCTTCGATAGATTGGCTTTGTCAGCCACTTCAGAGATGCTGATCTGTTCCAGAGTGAACACTGGGTGCAGGCTTAGAGGGATGACATGGGATAAAGATGCTCCTTTCTTATTCATATGCTGCTTTCAGTGTTTACTGCTCGCTGCTATTGGAGGCAAGGATCTGAGTCTGATCCAGTGTTGTGGTTCTTAGACTCTTTTAAAAGTCTGCAGTCCCCAAATTGTAGAAATTCCTTTATCAGCACCTGCACAAACTCTGCCTGAACCAGGCCAGTAAATTAGTCTCTCCTTTTCCTAAGTACTGATACAGAAGGAGGCCTATAAAAAAGTTGAAGACAGCAGCAACAGATTTCATTACTAAAAACCCATCATGTTGTTAGTAGGTAAGGGGTAAAAAAGACAAGGGTGTGGAGCTGTTATAAGATACAGGGCAATCATCCATGTCTATCTACTGCAGATGACACCTGTTTACTGTACATGCAGCAAAACTTTCTGGAAAACATTGTCTTAGAGAAACAGACTTGTGCCAGATAGGTGGTGGTAAGACCATCTAAAACAGGCTGCATGCAACATTGTACAGTGGTGCAGGGAAAATGACTCATTGCTCCTTTGTCCCCTGTACCAACCCAAAAGCACTTGCAGTTCTGTTTCTCATTGTGTCAGAAAATAGAGGGGTTGCTTGTTCTCGTAGGCCACGAAAGAAGATAGACAGGGCCTGGCCCCTCTCTTGTTACTGGGAGGGTATTCTGATCTCACTGGAAACTGGGAGGCTTTTTCCCCATTGTTGTGGAACAGAGGATCTTCAGTCTGATGTCTCTAACCAACTGCTCCTGAGTGACTTTGTGTTTACATCGATGCTCTCAGGACATCCTGAGCTCAAGACCCCCTTGTCATGTGTAGCATGACAGGACTCACTGGGTGCCCATCTGGTGGGGTGGGCTCTTTGCTTTCACCTCTAGCAAACGTGGAGCAGTGGCCTGCAGTGTGGGGCTGCCTCAAGGCAGGAGCAGGATTCACTTAGTTGTGCAGTCACATCGAGACACAAGTGCTTTATCAAAATAACTTTTAATTTTTCAGTTGAACCAGACGTATGAGGGCTGGTCATCAAGGGCTTTCCCTTAGTGCTTATGACACCTCATTTCCCTGTCACAAGGGCCAGTCAGCCTTTGGAAGCTGTGGGTGGTGGCAGTGAGTAGAGCCTGAAGGGTTTGAGGTGTGCTGCTAACAGTTCCTTTGCCGTTGCCCAGAGATCCTTGTGTGAAGAGCTGGGGAAGAGCATACAGGGAGCAGCTTTTACTGAGCTGGTTTTGGTTATTTTTGGTGTACCAGAACTAGTAGTGATCTTAATGACCAGTCCTCCATAGGTATCAAGCAACAAGTCATTGGATCAAGGCACATCTTTGCCTTCATGAGTGACCATGAATCTAAGATCATCCCCCAACTGAATTAGCACTAACAAAGCAACCCACAGGAGGCAATTGGTACATTTTTCCTTTCCTTCCTGTCCCCCTTCCTGGAGATTATTCCATGGCTTGCCTTATGTGGTTTGTAGCAAAAAGCTGTGCTGTGTAGGGACAGGGCACAGAACTGTTTTTCACCAGGGTAAGCCAGGCCTCAGATGTGTCACCCTGGAGGCCCCAGTGCAATTGCACAACCACGTAAGGGCTTATAATCCAGCCTCATGTGTGAAGAAAAGCCAGACCTTTGGCAGGGTTGCAGTTATGAACTGCAAATTATTTCAGTGACTGAGTGCTGCATAACTTCAGTACTTGGAGAGAGTTTTGATTTATGGGTGCAATTAGTGAGGGAGACTACAGAAGGTTTGCTAACTAAAAGGTTTGCTTTTGAAAGGAGAACATGCTTGGAATAATACTCTGGCAAATTGAAAGTCCTTTGTGAATGGCTGTGGCTTACACAAACACACACATTACAGTCTCAGGTAATGATCTGTCTCTTTTTTTATTCCCTTTTCTTTTTAAATGCCAGCTCATACGCAGCGCCTTGTACACATCCAGTCAATGCTGAAGAGGGCTCCAAGTTATCGAACCCTGGAACTGGAGCTGATTGAGTGGCAGGAGCGGGAGTTATTTGAGTATTTTGTGGTAGTGTCCCTGAAAAAGAAGCCCTCTAAAAACACTTACCTGCCAGAAGTGACATACCAGTTTCCCAAGGTAAAAGAAAAATTCCTATGTACAGCTCATTCTAAGATCAATAAGGTGAATAAATGGAAAAATGAATAGAAATCCATTTCTTAAATGGAGCTTTCAGAATTGTTCCAAAGCAATCTGTTACAAAGCAAAGGGCATAAAGAAGGTAACTGAAAGCTTTCCTTGATTTCAAATTTATCTTTTCCAGAGCTGGAGAATTTGGCCTAATGGTAGATACTTTAAAGACTGTGTTTAAATTCCGTTTCTAAATATTTCACTTTCAACTCATTTTGGCTATATTAGGATTTGTTCCAAAACTCACTGAACTCAATGGAAAGACTTTGCTGATCTCTGGCATTTCTCTTGTGCTCTTGCAGCAGAAAGGTATTTGAGTTAGGGCTGTGTTTTAAGTGGCCATCGTACAACAAGGGAGTTTCAGACAATTAAAAAATGTAAAACCCCAGCAGTGATTATTTCTTTTGTACAAGCACCTATAAGCCCGTCCTGGAGTCATGCCTCACTCTGCCAAGCACAAATACAGGACAGTCTGATGGGCCCTGGCTCTCCGGGCTGCTCAGTGACCCTGCCCTGAGCAGAGCTGGGAAGGGACACTCCAGGGACTGACTGAACCTCGCTTTTGTCCCGGCAGCTGGAGAGACCAACCAAGCAGATGCGGGAAGCGGAGGAGCGCCTCAAGGCTATCCCGCAGTTCTGCTTCCCTGATGCCAAGGACTGGCTCCCCGTCTCCGAGTACAACAGGTGAGTGCTCCAGAGCTCCTCTGCACGATGCAGCGATGCTGGAATGATGCTGGAGTGCACTGGAACAGCCTCAGCCTCATCAATGCCCAATTAAGGAAGCAGCAGTTTGAGTCTTGGCCACTTTGTGATCAAGCAGCTGTATTTAATTCTTCTTTCTTTTGAAGTTCCGTGTTCTTTTTCTTCCCTATTCTGCCTGCCTCACAGGCCTGTGTGGCTGAGGGGAAGAGGCCTGAAGGTTCCTCTGTGTGCTAAACTCAAAAGAGTAAATGGAAGTATTTAAAATAAATCTCAAAAAGAATGGGGCCCTGCCCACCCCCTGCCCTAGTCATTCACCTCAGTGTGCTTGTCTAACATTGCAGGTCATTTGGCTCAAAATGTTGCTGTCTGAGACTTTCTTGGAGCTGTGCTCTGTCCCATCAGAGGAGCCCTCTCTTCCTTCAATTGGAGATAAATGACTGCAGGAGAAGGGCAAGGAAAAGAAGAGCCAGGCTTGCGTTTTCTTTTTCATTCAAAGTGACCTCAAAAAAATGTATAATATTTTTTCTCCCTGCGTTGATATGTGAGAACTGGTTGATCCAAAGGTCTAGAGTAACAGGACAGCCAGAAGGGATGGAATCATGGAATGATTTGGGTTGGAAGGGACTGTTAAAGGTCATCTAGTCCAACCTTTCTGCCATGAGCAGGGGCATCTTCAACTCAATCAGGCTGATCAGAGCTTTGTCCAGCTTGACTTTGAATGCTTCCAGGGACGGGGCATTCACCTCCTCTCTGGACAACCTGTCCCAGTGTTTTACCACCCTCATTGTAAAACATTTCTTCCTTTTATCTAGTCTGAATCTACCCAGTTTTAGTTTAAAGCCATTACCCCTTGTATTGCTACAGACCCTATTAAAAAGTCTATTCCCATCTGTCTTAGAAGCCCCTTGGATATATTGAAAGGCCACAATAAGGTCTTCCCAGAGGCATCTGTAATTATACAAACCCTGGCATTTCAGCACGAGGAAGTGTTTTATGTAATGCCATTTAAAACTTGCAAAGCTGTCAGGAGTGTTTCACAGCCCAGGCACAAATTCACAGACCCATCCCTTTACCTGTGCTGTAATTACAGCCTTAAACTGTTGTTTTACTGCTCTGTCACAAATGGTATTTATCCTAGACAGAGACATAAAATCAGTTGGATTTTGGAAACCTGTGTTGTTTCTGGATCAGAAAATGATTTCTCTGCTGTCAGAGAATATCTAAGGTTTTCCCTCTAAGAACAAAGCTCAGTCCAAAGACAGGATCAAACTAAAGGTAAAGGAACACTGGAATACTGCCCTCAAAATTTGATTCTCATGTTTCTTCTGCAGTCACTGACACTCAGCACCCATCTCTTCTGACAATACAGCTGGGTTGTCCTTAACCATACTGCTGACAGAATTTTTCCACACAGTATGTCCTAACGATGGAGACCTTCCAGTGGGTAGCATCTCTCACTTGATGAATGTCCCTTCCTAAGTGATCTCCCTTGTAGCCATGCTGTAGTTCTGCTGTAAGCTCTGGGCAATTCACTTTCTCCTAGTGAGACCTTCTCTTTCATGCTGACGGGGGAGGATGGGAGCCGGCGGTTCGGGTACTGCAGGAGGCTATTGGTAAGTACATCACCCTCACTTCAAAGGGCAGAATTCTCTTAAAAAGGATTTCAAAACTACAGTCTGAACTCAGAGTGTCTCTCATGGTTTTTAAAGGAAACAGTTTTCTCACTCTGAAATTTGTAAATGCAAGGAGTTCGAGTTAAAATAAGAGTTGTAATGGCCACGTCAGTCAGATAGATCCCAAGGTTGGTAGAGAATTTCTGAGAATGTGGAAAGTTTCTTGTGTGAGCACTTACTTCATAAATTCTTTATGTTACATCCTTTCAAGCACAATCAGAAATACTACAACACTGGAAACAAAAGCAAAGCTGGTATTTCTAAACATTTGTGAGTAGTGTTTATCTCTTGGGTAGCTGCTTACATCTCAAAGGACTCTGCCAGCACTGCCTCATCAGTCTGCAGCTCAGAGCCATGCAACAGGCTGGTGCCAGCAGTGGGAAGTCTGATTTCTCACACAATTTTCAGTCCTCATGACCAGGGGTGGTCAACAGGTGAGATGGAGAATCTACAAACAGTGTTGTCTCATCACCTGGAAAATCCCTGGACGCTTGATAAACTGAAAGCACAGCAGTGTGTTTGTATCAAGGGGGAGGAGTCTGCACAGAGGCTTGCAGAGTGTGTTAAGGGAGGTGGAGCACAATGCAAACAGGGATTCTGGTGTCCATCCTGCACACCCAACGGGATGGCAGCAAAGCAGAAAGCAGTTGGTTGTCCCTTCACTGGCCCTGCACCTCTTGGATAGGTTTGGAGCTGTTTGTGAGTGACTGGCTGGGAAGCCACGGCTCCTGTCATGTTCTCATGACTGTTGCCCACACTGGGTTGGGGAGCTTATATGGATATTGGATGCTGCAGGAGTCTTTGGCTGACTGCGTGCCAAATGAATGTCTGCAGCAGTTCGTAAATAGGTCCCTCCTCTCTAAGAGTCAGGCACATTGGCACTTTCCCCTCCCTTCCCTTTCTGGCATGATTTCCCACCTTTTCAGGCAGGGAGCACATGCCTTCAGTAGCTTCCAGCAGAGCAACTCCTCGTCACTGGCACAGCACCCTCTCTCCTGCACTGCTGCTTGTGCCTGGCCCTGCTCTTCCCCCGCTCCCTGTCTGTGGAGAGCCCTTTGCATGCAGACAGCAGCTGCTTAGTCTGGGAGGTATTGCTGTGTGTGGTTCCTCTATTTGTAAGAAGCTTCATTAAGATAACATAACAGAAAACTTGTTTATCAGTTCTGGGGGTGGTGTTTGCCATAGGTAGCATCAGAGGGACTCACTCTGTATAAAACAGTGTGTCACAGTGGGCCACAATAAGGTTGATGCGTGGGCAGGAAATGTCACTGAAGGCTGCAGTAAATCTAGGGCTACTCAGGGGGTAACTCAGGGATGAACAAGGAAAGCACCTAGAAGTCATCCTTGCTAAGCATAACAAAATGTACGGCAGCAATACAATGAAATTTTTTTTTTAATGAGTTGTCATTTAAAAGGATAATAAGGTCCATTTGGGAAAAAAAAAAACACCAAAACCTCAGAAAATACTGGTTAGAATTAAATGATGGAATGTTTTCACTCTACCAGGTGAAGATGGTTTAAGACTTATTTTTCTGAGAATGTCAGTAAATTTGTAATCATGTACGAGTTTGTCTCTGTGAAGTGCCAAATGGCTGGTCCTGGACCATGCTGAGACTGAAATAACCAGTGACAATAAAAGAGATTTATACACAGGAACGCTGAATCAGTTTTTCAATGAAACATTAACATTGGCTTTTTTTCCTCATTTAAAGCTCAGTGAAATTCTCCCTACATTAAGGACAACATAAAAATAGAACACTGACTTTCAGCTGGTGCAAAAGATGGCTGAGTATATTAGGAAATACCAGGAACAGAATTAAATCCATAGTGCACACTTGGATAAATGGTGTTTTGAGACCGCATTGAAGATTTTTGTCCTCCACTGGATAAGGCAAAAATCAATCAAATAGCAAAAAGAAAAAGGGAAAATAAGTAATGCTTTGCTAAATCAATTTAATAATTTTAAAGCCAGTTATAAAGCAGATCTGCTGCTGCCACCTTGGGTGATCACTTAATTCAGGTTGCTTAATATGGATTCCAAACCCTGGCATAGAGAAGCTGACATGTCTCATCCCACTGGTACAGCCTACTGAGCCAAGGAAAGGAAGGAGTGATGCCAGTGCTCTTTACCAGCTGTGCCCTTTGTGGGGAAAATCCAGCCATGCCCTTCTGAGAGCAAAACTGGGGCTTTGAAAGAGAGGGTCTTTCATCTCAGCATTTCCTCCACCTGTGGAAAAGGCAAAATTAGCAGAGATCTTCTTTTATTTGGGTGCTGCAACCTCCTTCTGTCCTGCTGGGAGAAATGTGGCATCTGGGTGGTTACCTGAAGTGCCTTTTCCATAGGGTTTGGCCGTGCTCATGGCGTGTAACAATTTCACGTCCCCTGCAAAGGTTGGTGCGTGGTGGGACAGCCTCATTGGTGTGTGCCTCAGTGTGATACATCTCTTTACAGAAAATACAGATTTTGTACAGGCACCAAGGAGCAGGTAAATCCTGCAGGCATTCTTTATATACCAGCAGCAGATTTTTGTGTTCGGGGGTCCAATTTCCTGAGCGGGTTTTGGAAACTTATGCCAACAGGGCAGTGATGTCCAGGAGGGCACAGCATCTCCTTCAGTTAGTCCCATTCCTAACCTGCAAATTCTGTCAAATGCAATAACCATAATCTGGGAACCACATGCAGACATGCAGTTTTTAGCAGACATTATGTAAGAGAAAGGCGAGGCCACACTGTAACCCAGAACCATGAAACCCCCCTAAAATTCTTATAAACTGCTCTACTTTAAGCCAAGCCAACTGCTGTGAGGCTAATTCCTTAGAAAATGTTCCCCAGCTGTCCTGGTGAGGGATGCTCTTGTAATACCCAGCAAGAGGTGTCTCACACCTTCTGGTGCCTTTGGCAGCCATGTTGGCAAAAGCTCCATGGCTGGCTGGGCCAGGCAGCCTGATCCTGTGAGGATGGCTGGCTGCTCATCTGCAGGGTCTGGTGTGCAGATTCCTGCATTTAGGAAATAATCGTGTTTTGTCAGCCTTACTCTCCTTTGGCATGCTGTGATATGAACAAACTGTTCCACTTTTTTTCCTTCAGATTTCAGATTCTTCCAGACCTTTTTTGGGGTCTGTGTGCCAAAACTACCTCAAGGGATACAGTGACAATTATGTTTTGTTTGTTCTACAAATCCTGTACAGTATCCCCTTTAAATGTATTTATATTGTTTTCTTTCATTTTGGAACAGGATTAGAATGGAATGTAACCTATTGTCCCACAGCAGACAATCTGCATTTCCATAGATAGCATGAAATTTTCCAGTTACATCTTGATACCTCCAAGGCAATCCTGAAACAGCTTTTCTAGTGAGTGCACATGTCAGCAGCAGAGATGATCTGGTCACCATTGCAGGGGCTGTTTCATGCTACATCTCTCTTCCCTCTCACATAAAATTTGATCCTCCACCGCTTTTCTAGGCTAAGACAAGCCAGCCCCAGGAGTCTATGGAGGAGCAGATGCCTGAATGTGAAATGTGTACCTGAAAACATGGAAAGCAGTTGTTAAGTGGGACTAACCTGACATCTTGCGTTTGCTGGGGGCAGGAGAAGGGCATTCATTACAGTGTGAAATCAACTTTTGTGCGATGCAGACTGTTTATGGAACTGCAAAAAGCTCACTGGGAAACCCTTTTATCTCCTTGCTCCCTTCCATCCTGCCCTTGTCAAGCAGTTTGACAGCCCTGTGTACACTGAGTGCTCCGACACCCAAAGTTCATGTTTCACGGAACAAGAAGTCTTTAAGAAGTACTTTTGGATTTACAACACCCACAGTTTTCTCGTGGTCAGAATTTGGATTGGCCCTCACAAGGAATCAAGAGCCTCCATAGAAACTGGCCTGTGACTGGCTATTCATTTTAGCCTCCTCTTTAGTGTTTGAATTGTTCTGATTCCTGGCATCACTACGGAATATCTCTGTTTCTGGATATGCTGGCTAGTGCATGTGCTTTGCAAAGGCCACTTTCCTCACACAGCTCAGTGCTATGGCAGGCTGGGAGGAGATCTCTGAAGGCTCCATAGAATCCAAGCACATGGACAGGGAGGTGGGATTTGAAAGAGAAAAATGGCAGGCTTAGTTTTGGAGCAAAAGCCTCTTGTTTCTCCTGCCAAAGATTTCAGAGTGGGCTTTAGTCAGTAATATTCAGATTAAACTCACAATAAAAAAAAAATTGTCCCGAGCCACGTGTGGACCAGCCCAGATGCAGAGCTCGGCTTCTCCATATCAGCCAAGTTCTTGTCAGTTTATGTTCATAATTTTGGGAAACTGTCTTGTTATCATCAAAACTCATTAGTATTTTTATTTTGTGATCATGGACTAAGGCTGAAAATATCCTAGGCTCCACAAAAACAAACTGAAAGCAAATTAAACCCAAACCATCATCCCCTCCATCTCTCTTCTTTCAGGAGCAGTGCAGTACACCAAGGCAGTCACTCGGGTGCCTCTCAGCTGGGCTACTTTAGCATTTTGCTTTCCTGATCTGGACCTCTTCTTTGTGTGCAGGAGTGAGCCTTGGATGGAGGACATGACTCCCAGCTACCTTGTAGAGCACAGCCGGCAACCTGGGAGAGTTCCCTTTTGGGGAGAGAGAAGGTTGCACTGGTACTGATGGGCAGACCCAGGGCCTGAGTCTCCTCTAGTGACAAGGGAGGAGTCCAAGCAGGAGTGTCATGTCCCATAGGAAGTTCTTTCCTGGGAAAGAAGCAAACTAAAGCACAGTGGGTGTTTTAGATCAATCTAAAGTGAGGTGTAAACTGATGGCTGAGAGAGGAGGTTATGTGAAGGGTTGCCAGTACTATAAATTCGAGAAGTTGTGCCCCTCAGAATGGCTCTGCTCAAGGCTCTTGCTTGCTGCTCTTACAGCCGATGCGTGTGCATCTGTGAGGCTGTGCTGTTTGCAGAAAAGAGGTCTCTGAAATAACAAAAAAGGATGTCCTACACAGTGAGAGCAGGGAGGGAAGAATCCCAGCTCCCACAGACATGTAGCCTTCAAGACATTTGAAAGCAATGATATTTCATAAAGGGGAAACTTGGAGTAAGTGCTAAGCAGTTATTGTTTCTGGTCTTATAGATGACCCAGGAATGTGATGTTTTTACTGGCACTCAGTGAGACAGCTCTTGGCTGGGAGCTGTCCAAGGCTCCTGGCATGGCTTCGGCATTCCTGCAGATTTGACACAATGATTTTAACCAAAATCCCACATGCTTGATATAATCACTCAGTGCCTTTAGAAAGGATTTTATACCTAATATGGACAAAAAAGGGCTCTGCTTTTTCAGAGATGTGACGTGCACCGAGCAGGTTTGGATCCAGAAATAGACTCATCTGTATTCACTTAGCTTTGGTATTTTTTTTGTGGTCTTTATTATAACAGGCAGGCACCTGCTGACTGTCCAAGTCTAGAGTGCAATATTCAGGTCTGAAAAGCACAGCTACCCCTCAGTTTCTCTTGATTGTTATCTCTGTGGCATGTGAATTTCAAACACTCCACGGGAAAGTTGATCACTGCACCGGTAGAGTCCAATGAAGAGACAAAGATAAGTGGAATAGGCAGGGTAGCAGAATCCAGTATGCTGAGGAAGTGCCATTTGCTTCTCCAGGACAAATCTTATGTAGGATGGTTATAGAGGATGGTCTTTACAGTTTCTCTTGGGGAGGGGGTAAGAGGGATGTGTGTCATTGATTCATATTTGCCACTGTTTAAGTTACGTGAGTTTCACGTTTATCAGGAGTTGCTCTGAGGAAGTTAACGATTCACTCAAGGCAGCCTGCCTTTGTTTAGGTTGTGAGCTCGCTTTCTGTAGGTTGAGCTCTCTGAACACCATGGAGTGAGGGAGTGGGGACCTAAAGCCATCATGGCCTCCCCTAGTGTTGCAGTTTTCCTCTTGCAGCACACGGCCCCAGGGTGGCCCCGCTCCTCGTGCTGCAGCAGGAGCAGGGGACAGAGATAGCAGAGGCATGAGTTACAGCCCTGGTTCCATGTGCTTTTATGGCTGCAAGCTGGAGCGATGTTGGGATACAGCTCCAACGCGCTGTGATTTCCAAAGAGGATAAGCTCTAACTGCGCTTTTCGGTTTCCTGGCTTATGGAAGAAATATGATACTTTTTCAAGGGCAGCTATTTGTTGGAAAAGCAGATAGTGAGAGATGTCACACGATGGCCAACTGTGTGGTCAGAGAGAGAAGTGTATTTCCTCATGGCTCCACATTAATACGTAATCCCCATCTCCTCTTTGCTGTTACCAGCCCAATGGAAAAGGCCCACGCCTACCTGAAGTTTACTGTGTCATCAGCCGCCTGGGGTGCTTTGACTTATTTTCCAAGGTAAGGAGATATTTTTTAATATTGCTTTTTAATTTGAGTGTTTACTGAGACACATCTGCAGTGATGAACCAGACTGGAAGAATTCCTTCCTTTGATGGGAGATAACTATTTTACAGTTGCTGTTTTGAATATTCCATCCCTATTATTTGGTTCATCAAAGAATGTCTTATTACTTCTGTGACTGAGGCAGAAATTGATTCAGAAAACATCTGGGTGTCTGTATGATCTGGCTGACTGAAGTTTTTTCCATTGTTTTCTACAGCCGTTCTGTGCTGAGCTGTAATTCTTGGCATCCATAGTTTGGTTGATGGGCCAGTACCACTTTTACTCCAACACCCTGTGGAATGATAAGGTTGAGAAAAATTATTTGATATGTGAAATCTATACACTTAACGCTAGTGACACTTTGTTTTTTCACCCTAGGAGTCTAGGAAAAAGCACAGATGATATTTTAATTGGCCCAGTTTTAACTGATTGTGTTTTAATTTGCCAGGGGTTTTCACTTCAGATACAGGAAATCTCTCAGAACTTTCACAGATTTTACTTGTTAATTTTCATAGGAATAAAGTTGAAAAGAGCATGTAAATCACTGATGTTAACAAAAATCATAGCATTTATATTGTTCATATGATCTAATATTCATACAGAATATTATCTTTAAAGCAGGTTTCAAGTTTTTCTAGGTAAAGCTTTAACACAAGCCTTGTGTGAAGAACAGCAGTTGGGTTGCAAATACTTAATTGCAATTTTTCTCTGACATTTTTCATAAAGCTCTGAAATCAAGTGTTTATAACAGTGTCTCTTAGACATAATATGTATCTAACCACAGATATCTGTTTGTGAAATGGAATGCACTGTTCTGGGAGGATCACCTAGCTCACTGCACTCACGGTGTGGACAGAACTCCTGAGGCTCTTTGTTTGCTATTATGTTTTTATCTAATCTCGATAGTGCTCTATTTTTCAAGGGAAGACTTGGGAGAAGGAAAAAAAAAATTAAGTATCTTCCTTACAACCAAGGAACACTGCAGCTGAGGTATAAGGTCAGACAGCTGCCCCTCAATACAATGAACAGCTGTCTCTGCCCTACACTGTGAACAATGAAAGACCATGGGACATTAAATCTTGGATATTATTTATCACAAAAGCAAAAAGATTCCTCTGGTTTAAAATGTTTATCGTTGTATTTCTGATAACTTGCATTAATTTTGTCTTCCACAAAGCCTTTCCTGCTCACTCACTGTTGTAATACCTATTGCTGAGACAGACTTGAGAACCACAGATATTTTAACTTTCAGCCAGTTCATTTGGTCATGGTTTCAACAGATGTTTCTGACCATTTTATCTCTTGGGATCTCTGTTCAACTTTTATTTGGTTTAAATGCTCCTTTTATTTGCGTTGTGAAGGTCTTGGAGCCAGGCACATGACACACACATGACCCCAACTCCAGCAACAAAAAGCATCAAATAGCCAATCCTGTGGCTGCAGGGACACAACTGAGTGCTGCTGGCAGTGTGCAGGAGGACCAAGGGACCTGGGGCACAGCCCTGCCTCGTTGCTGCTTCCCACTTGGGCAGCTGGTTTTAGTTTCTGAGGATGGCTGTGCTGCAGATTACATCAAGAGTGAAATCCATGTCCTCATTTACAGTTATCTGCCACTTCCAAGGACTGGAATGCAAGTTATGTACACAGGGGCAGCTTTGCTTTAGTTAGGCCTTCATTATGTCACAGGGAAGAAGGGGAAACGATGCACCAGTGAATGCCTCTGCTGGCATTTGGTGTCACCAGCTGTCTTTACAGGTCACCAGCTTGTGCTTAAGTGTCTTTTAATGTTCTGCTTCAGTGAAAATAATTTCCAAGAGAAACAGGAGAAAATGCCTGGCTCAGGCCCACTAATTCTTGTATGGCCTTTCTCTCTGGAGTGGTGGTTAAAAGATCACCATTGCAGGTCAAACCACTAACTGCTTTGAACCTTGCTTTATGTCTTCCTTAGCTTTATCATCTATATGCTCTGTCTAATGTGGGAAAACGTAGCTGTGATCTAATTTATGTTGCCCCATGTGACCAAAGAGAGAAGAAAATAATGGTCTCCTCTATCTTTAAGAAGTTCCATCTGCTAATTTCAAGACTAGATTGCCTGCTGTTTCATCAAGAGAAAATGACCTTAATGCAGGCACCAGTGTGAAGAGCTGGATGTGCTTCAGGGGTGGCCCGTGGTCTCCAGCTCAGCACAGACCCTGGCCTGACAGCCACTGCTGGGACCCCTTCAGGAGCTCTGTCCTGCTGTCATAGTGGCAGCATTGCTTTCTTTGCTACTCTGGCTTTTTCCTGTCCTCTCAGTTGAAATGGAAGAGATGGTCAGTGCAGAAGAAAGTTTTTCCTTGATACAGGTGATACTTCAAGATGTACCACTGAGACGTGATGCTGGCCTGCGCTGTGATCATGGGATTTGTCTTCATCTTTCTCTCCTTCAGCTCACCCTGTTGTTCAGGCATAATTCCAACAATACATAGATCCCTTTAGTCATGTTGAGTCTTCTTCCTCTTTTTCAGATTTGTTAATTCTTCCTTGCCTCTGTGTTAATTACATTCACAAACAGGCTTCATTTTGTAACTAAAAAGCATGGATTGATGGTTATGAAGAAATACATGGCAGAGGAGATGTAAACTTAGATCTGCCATGTGTTTAGGCACACGTGGGTCAAAGGATGCTTCAAAAGTCTATGTGATGCTGACATGTTCTGTTTCTCTCTCACTTATGTCTTACTAATGGACTAGATCCTGGATGAGGTTGAAAGGAGAAGAGGAATATCTGCTGCCCTGGTTTATCCATTTATGAGAAGTCTGATGGAATCTCCTTTTCCTGCACCTGGAAAGACAATCAAAGTCAAAACCTTCCTGCCTGGAGCAGGAAACGAGGTAAAAAGCAACTGCAAACATTAAAAGTCAAAGCCTTACCCTTTACCACTCCAGTATCAAAAGAGCAAAAGAAAAACAGGAGAAAAACAGATCCTGCAGGGATGGGGGGTGATAAACCCTCAAAATGAGCAGAGCATGAGCTGCACCACTGTGGACATGCTAATGCTAGTTCCCATTGATAATTATAAGCCAGTTTATGGTAATGTGTTTATTGCTTTATGTTTATTAATGAGTTGTGTGTAAGAAAAACAGCCAACACAAATGCCCCAGCATTTGCCTGGCCTAGTGCAGTTCAGAGGCTGCAGCGTTGCTGGGCTTTATCACAGTGATAACAGGAAAGTGTGAGTTTCCCATGCTGTCTGTACCTGAGCAGTTTAGCTTGTTACCTCAAACCTTGATACTGCTGGTCCTGGCCATGGTAGGAGTGACCAGCAGCATTTAAATGGTTCTCTTTGGTAATAAATACCTCTTAAATGGCCCTCAAGGAAAAGCACGTCACGTAAAACTTTTGTGTGTGTGTGTGCGCTCACATATAATAGTTGCCATTTCTTTTTATTCCTGACTCAAGTAGCTAGAAGCCTAGACAATATGTGCCTTACTGGAAAATGGCAGTACTGATTAAAAGGCTTGTGCAACTTGGGGCTGGCCATTCATTGTGTCAAATTCTCTTCTCTGCATGCCCCTGTGTAAGAAAACAGTAGCTCCACTCAGCTGGGAAAGCATATACAGGGGATACATTACTGAAGATAGGAATAGAATTTGTCCCAGTTAGTGAAAGCAGAGAGAAAAAACTCCCCTTTAGGGTTATTTTACACTCCTTAGGGTTAGTTTTACAGTGCCTTTGTTATTTTTGCATTGAGTCATATTTTCTCTAAATGTAATACCACTGACTTCAATGGAGTGGGCCTGTAATGTATGGTATGAAATGTAAAGGGATCCTTGTATAAGTGAATTGCAAGATGTTTTAAAGGCCCCTGCATTTTCTTCTGGAGAGGCAGCGTCTGAAAGGGTGATTGGCGTAACAGGGGAAAGATCTGACAATGCTTTTTCTGTGTGAATGTAACTGGGAGCCATGGATCTGCAACTTCTCTATCCTCTGCTCAAGCTTCTGAACTCTCCCGAAGAAAAATATTGAGATAATTCCAACAAACAAACAACTCTCTTCTGGCTGAGCTTTGCTCTCTGTTGTGCTAGTACAAACTTGTTATTTAAATGGAATGCACTGGCTTAATTAGGAACAGAATCTTGTCTTTCCATTGTGGCTCCTCTTGCCTAAACAAAGATGATGATTAATTGGGAAGCAGACAGTGTATTTCTTTGTGATGAGCAGATTGAGGCAGCAGGCTTTGCCAGGCAGCAGAAAATATCCCTGGTATTTGTAAAAGCTGCCATAACTTGCATTGCAGCCTACCCTGCAGCAAGATTTTCGTGCTGGCAGGTTTGCAGTAGAATCAGCCCCTCGTGATCTGGCACATATGCTTGATTTGAGCTTGCAATCCGAGTGCTAAGGAATGGAAGTGGGCACTTTGCTGATTGTGAGGAAGAGTTAGGCAGCATTTCCAAGGAGCCATTCCTGTTACTCCACAGTTTGTTTCTTACCGCTGTTTGGGGCAGCAGCTGAGTGATGGGTGTCTATACAACATTCTGTTCCTGTATTTCAGGCTTAAAAAAATCAGATCTATTTGATTTGATACATACTGTTCTAAGAGTGTCTTTCTTTTTACAGTTGTGTGTTACTGATCACAAACAGTATCACAACTAAACTGATGTGGACTTACTTTGTTTACAGAATCCTGTGATCTTGAGCATATCCTTAAAACTGTATTTGTGAGGAATTTTGTAAGGGCTACTCCAGTTAAAACCTGATCCAGTCTGTTTGTGGAATGTGGTGTCATGTGCATGAAAACATAAAACTAGTCTAAAGCAATAAGGTGATAGTGATTTTGGACATATGGAAAGAAGATGTATGCATGTTCCTGTTAATATATATTCAGAGATATCAACACATCTTCAAGTTGGCCAACTTTTTCCCTTTTCCTTCTGTTTCCTCAAATTCCTCAATAGTCCATCATTTGCTGTCTTGTGCTTCATATTTTTCTCCTTCTGTTACTCTCTTCTTCACATTATTTTTCCCTCTTCTTTTTTCTGTCCTCTGCCTTCAAGTTCCACATCTGAACATGTCAATTGCAGAGTAAAAGGAAGATATAATAAAGGAATCAAGGAAAAGGCATTTGAAAAAAGGAAGGAGAGGGCCTGAGGTCATGGATGAAGTATGAAAATTAGACTGTAAAGGGATGTCACAACTCACCATCTAAGACCTTGTCCTGACTCCCCAGTTAAGTATATATATATATGTACGTATCTTTATATGAAAAGAGAAAGGTTTTAAACATTATCTAGTGAATTACACATCACAGAAGAGTGGAAATGAAGTAAATTAGGTTTAAAGTCTTCCTGGCCTTTTAGTTGAGTCCCGGGCTCCTATCTAGATGTTAATATGCGTTGTTAGCCAAACTTAGAACCCAATTTACCTCGACTTTATGGCTGCTTCAACCCTGTAAGCTCCCAGCTCCAGTGTTTGAATGTTACTTGCTTCAGATTCTTGACTCAGCCAAGCTTTGCATCTCTTACAGAATGTTTGGAAGGGAGAATTATCCTTCCCTTGGAGATCACAGCAGACAGTGCACACAGCTGTATTCTGGGAAGAATGGCATGGCAGGAATTGTGCAATACACCGCTTTTCCGGAGCGCTGTGCCTGCAGCCTCCTCTCGCCCGCGGGGCTGGCGTTCATTCCGCGTCCCCTCTGCGGGCGAGCTCGGGGCAGCGCCGGGCGGCCGGGCCGGGCTTCAGGCACTCGGCACTGCCAGCCCCGCCCAGCCCCGCTGACCGCTGCTTGTCGGGTGCGTGCAGGTCATCGAGCTGCGGCGGCCCGCGGACTCCCGCCTGGAACACGTGGACTTCGAGTGCCTCTTCAAGTGCCTCAGCGTGCGGCAGATCATCCGCATCTTCGCCTCCCTGCTGCTGGAGCGCCGCGTCATCTTTGTGGCGGACAAGCTCAGGTAAGCGGTGCGGGCTCCCGAAGCACACGTGCAGGACAGATGCGCGTGCATCTCTGGATGCAGAAGGCTTTAGGAAGTGTGCAGAATGGTTTTCAGATGCGAGGATCCTCTCACTGGAGGATTTAAATGTCTTTTTATGGCCACGGATGTTCTGTCTTACTTTCCCATATGTAAAATGGCAATACAACTTCTCACCTTCTTCACAGTCAGCAAATGTTTGTGCAGCGTTTTGACAAAATGTGTGCAGCAACGTTTCTTTCAGGTTTTGGACACAGTACTCGTAAAGAGTACCAGAAATTGTCACTGAGGTGCTTCACCTTGTGCTCATGCCGTGCAGGCGGGCAGGGAGGTGGGTTGCTGAGAGCTCCCTGATTTGCTCTGTGCAGTGCTGAGACTTCATGTTGGGGCTGTGTTTCGATTCCCGCCCTACCAAACCCATCCAGTGGGAGTGTTAAACTGCTAGTCCTTCCCAACTATTTAGGATATTTTTCCTGGTGCTCACATGACCTGAAAACATTTCCTTTTGGAAGCTCCATCTTGGGCTTCTTGCTAGAACCTTTCAACCACACCTTTTGCTTCCCTGACCTTTGATTGCAATCTCTGCTCTTTGTTCCGCTGAAGCATGAACTCGGCCCAAGGTGTAAGGAGTGAGAGCAACAGGCCACAACTCCTCATGGCCTTTCCCAAGGAAATGGGAGCTGTGTGTAAGCTCTCTGTGCTCTGCACCCCTGCACCACAGCAGAGAAACATCCTATTTTTTAGATGCCTGTGTAATCCACACAGAAAAGTGCGGGTAGTGTAAAGAAGACATTCCTTTCTGTGGCATGATACATAATAAAAAATGGCAAATAAAAATAAAGCCTGTCATTTATTAGACTCAGGAACATCCAGCATCTTTTAAAAGGACACCAGAGACTGTATGGGAGGTTAAAAACACAGATGGATTTACCCAAACAAACTCTGCTAAACACTTTATCAGTCCCGACCTCCTCTGAATGACTGCCAGAAACAATAGCTGCACTTAGTGGCCGCCAGTGTATATAATAGCAAAAATACTTTGCGTAGTAAAAGCTTTACAACCTTTAGGGGAGAATTTCTTAAAGCTGCAGACCCTTCTCAGGTTATAAAGTTACTTCCTTAGCAGTCTTTTCTGTGTCTAGAACAACAGGAACATTTTATTTCATCCCTTCTCTTGTCAGTAACCCTTGGTTTGAATGACCATTTGGGATGACTTAATTTCAGATAAACCTGTGATGAGAATTGTGTAACTAGTCCAGGGTTTCTGCAGTACTTTTGTAGATACATGAATCACACCATGAATATTGGGGCAGGTAGCTTTAGAAATACTGTTGGTGTGTTCCTTCTGACTTCTCCTAGCATGTTTACTCACCTCCTTCTGTCTGTTTCTGTTTTACCATTCTTTCAGCACCCATAAGTCTGACTGTAATTCAGATTGACACAGATCTGCATTCCTTCCAATGGCACAGCGATCTGAGTGGAAACTCACAGAAATGGTACAGCAAAAGTGAGGGCTCTGCTGTGCTTCCAGCAGCTGCTCTGCTCTGGAGTTCCCTGTTGCTCCTCTGTAGTGTTCTGTGGACTACAGGCATAGTCCTGCAGGGATGGCTTGCTGTGGGAAAGATCCTTAGCCCTGAAGGATGAGACAGACAGCAGCCATAACCTGGAGCATCTCCCTGGGACAGCTGGCCTAGCCAATGTCATATAATGCTCTGGGCACTGTGCAGAGAAAATCAACAATTAAACCTACTTTGACAGGCTCAAGGTAGCTTGGCATGGAAAACAGTCATGTTGCTGATACTGAGGGCTTGTGGTAACCCAGGACTTCATCAGGCAGCAGGGTTTTACACACATCGCGGCCCTGGCTGGAATTTCAGGCTTGCCTGTGCAATTACCCTTCTCTTGGTAGCTGCCTATTCCCACAGGCCTTGGAGCGTGGAATAGAGGTTCTGCTTTATTCAGGGAGCGTGCTGCTCAGCCCTTTGGCACACAGAAATTGGGCACCGGGACCAACAGGAACCAGAAGTTATAAAGATCCCTTTTGGAGAACACATATCCCTACATTGTGCTCTCCTGCAGAAACTGTTCTCCAGTGAGCTGTTGTTTCTGTGTGATAGGGGGCCAAGGGATATGGCCCATAACACAGGAGAAAAGAGAGGATTCAGATGGATCCAAGAGCCTTGGGAGGTTTTGTGGTTGCTCCTATAAGAAGGAACAGAACCTTTCTTACAAAAAGGGCTTATGTTCATATGCTTTACTATATCCACATGTACCCTTTATTGCATGTATATACTCGGTTTCATTTGATAAGAGGATGACAAAATCTGATGTGGTAGATAAGGTTCTGCATTGCAGACTTGTGGATCCTGAGCTATCCTTCTGAACCCTCTGACTTGCTGAGTGTCACATGCTGGAAACATAGCACCTCTTTCTTATCTTTCGTCTGGTCTGTCTGGGATCCCAAACACTCTGGGATGGAGACCACTTCCTGCTCTGTGTGTGCAGCAGCCCTGCTTCATGCAGTGTGGTCCCTCTCAGCATGGGGATCTAGGAGGTACTGTAAACCAGAAACTAATAATGAGTCCTTTGACAAGAGCCTGGAGAAAGTGACAGTGGATTTAAATTCAATACTTACTGAGATTTCCGTGGTTTAAATAGGGATGAAGTCTAAAATGAAACACTCTGGCTTTGAGCTAGTAACTGTCTTCTTGGAACCATTGCCTTGTCTGACATGAATTTTGTTTATGGGCATCCTGGCTGAAACTGGAGTTTACCAGTAATGTGGAAAAAAAAAGAGAAGTGAAATATCTTACGGGCCCAAAGAATGTGAGCAGGAAATTAAAATGATTTTATAAGGGTTTGATTTCTGTGCGTACCCAAAAACTGGCTTAGAAAATAATGATGTTGAGGTTTAGGCTTCAAACAGGAAGATGCAATGGGCTTTTGTGGCTGCCTGTTTCATGGGTCTTCCAGCAAATGATTTCACACATTATACAAGTCTGGGAAAGTCATGCCTAGTGAAGTGAGATTCATTCAATAAGTTGTTATTTATGGTTCTTATAGTGCCCAGAATGTGCCAAAATTTAAATTCCTTGATCTTTACAGGAAAAGATTGTTTGTCAACACAGAGGGTGATGCTCCCAAGTAGTGAGGAGACAACAGCAAAGTTCTGAATGACAGCTCCATGAGGTTGCCCTGGTTAGATATGTGCAGTTAGGTTTGGGTATTTTTCCCCNAATTCCTTAAAAATCTACTGAAAACACAGCTGACGTGGTCTGCTTCATCCCAGCTCTAATCCCTGTCCTGCTGGGAACCCCTGTTTATGTTCCCAACATTCTGCCTTTTCACTCCAGCTCTGGAATAGTCCTGTGCCTGCCAGCTCAAAGAGGGAGCTGCTCTAGTGCCATCCTCTGGGATTTGAAAAGCAG
>WAAG01070100.1:4450-39854 GCA_013390105.1 Tichodroma muraria | reverse complement strand
GAACATTGACCTTGCTGCAGGCACAAAGGTAGCAACAGAAAATAAATAGAAAGTAAACATTAGAAGAAAAATATTTCTCTGCTTGTTTTAGTTTTATGCTGGGGAAACAAATTTATGGATGTGTTTGCTGAGGAGGTGATGTATCCATGTGTGTGAGAACAGTGTCTTTGTCTTTTCCCTGGATGTTTGGAGAAGGGAAAGGAAGGTCCTGGACATAGCAATGCCCTTTTGTTATAACCCCATTTTTTATAAATAAAAAACACTCTTGCTGTAATCCACTATATTGGGAAGGACTCTGAGGATATTCTGCTTACATTTCATGTATAGGTCCAGTCCAATGCCAGCCACAGTCAGTGGGAGTGTTTGGATGAGGCTTGTTTTTTGCTATGGATCCAAATCCTCCAATATTCCTCTCAGTGGCATTTTGAAAACTTTCGGGGCTGTGAAATGCTTCTATAGAGCCCCTGCTCTTGTAAAAGACAAAACAAATTTTCATTGTTGTGAATTTTGGTTTTTTATGAGATATTTCAGCTACTCCTCAGCGAAGCAGGAGCATGGGCCTCAGGGAAAAAGCCCTAACCCTACTCCTCCTCACGATATTTTGAACTGCAGGAGGAATCTGTCTTCCAGCACAACTGTAGAAAGTCCAGGCGGATCCCAGACCTGACCAAAGGTTACAGGCTGGAGACAGAAACACTGACTAATACAGGACAGAGCATAAATATGTAAATAGTGGGGAAGTCATCCTGCAGGCATGTCTCTGTTAACTCTGGAGCAAAAGGGGAGCAGAGTGTACTTGTATTCAAGGGCAAAGGCTTTCAGAACACACAGCAGCGTTTCCCTGTTCTGACGCACAGACACAGCTCAGGGCTGTCTGTGCCATGGCTGGGATGTTCAGGGGGTGGTGATGAGGATTCTCTCATGTTTGAATCTGTTGTTTTCTAGCCACGCTAGAAACGGGCAGCAAGAGCTGAGAGGTAGCCTGGTCCTCATTTCTCGGTGCCTACCTAAAAAACATCCTTTAACCTAGCAGCCAAAATCATAGCATGATCTTGTAGCTCAAGTTAAAATACGCAAATTTAAATAAGAGACAAGTGGAAATGTTTTAGTAGTAAATCATTGCTCCTCAGTCCAGTAGCGAGGTCAAGTGGAAAAGCAAGAGTGGCTAAACTCTGGGGCAGATTACTAAAGTGCAAGCTCATTCTCTGTTTCCTTATTGTTCCTTTATTATTAACAAAAGCAGGATTTAATTCTTACAAACAAATCATGACCGTCACAGGTCTGAACAGCTTCACCAACTGCCTGGGAATGCTCCTTTCCAGTAGCTGTCATCTTGTAATACTTGTAAAGTGTACCAACCTGCAGTTTAAAAGGTAAAAACACGTGTATTAGCACAGAGAGAAATGTGCTTGGTAAACAGACATGAGCTTTGGCCAGCAATAAAGACTTCCTTTACTTTCCCTGTCACAAAAACCTCCAGAAAAAGAAAAGTGAGAGAAATTTGACAACAAATACATGCCAAAAACCAGCTTGTGAGGGAGAATGTACTGCTGCTAGTCTCTGACTGGTCTGTACCATTTCTGAGCACAGGCTACAGGGTCTTGGTAGTTTTTTATTATCAACTGTGCATTAAAGAAGATGTTTGGAGATGCAAACTACTGCACCTGTGGAATGTGTAATAGCTCACAGATCTTCTGTCTAAACCCAGGAGAAGTATGGATGGCTGACATTTCTTCTGGTGTATTTTTATCCAGAGAACTTGAAGGGCTCTCTTAATATTGTCAAGATTACTGTGCTTGTCTGGTCTGATATGCTGAAGATAAGCTAGGGAATTTCTTTCACTAATTTCTGCAGTAGAAGGAATGAGCCCTTGTATAATTATCCAATGTGCAATAATGCCTAGTAGACAGAATTTATTCTACAGCAAAAACATCCATTTCTCATGTGTGTAACCTGAGAGTTTGTTTCCTCCAGTGAGAGCCAGACCAGCCCCTGTTGAGGGGGCTAGCAGAGCTTTCTCCCAAGATTCTTGAGAGAAATTTTGCACTTTACTTGCTCTTCTCAAGAGGTAATTACATTTTATACCACTTGGATTACTTTCTCCAGCACTTAGATTGTGTGATGGCTGATGCCAACAAAGCAGCTGTACACGGACAGTAGGAAAATGTGTGTCAGGTGAAAGGGACAGACCAAGAAACAAAATGAACATTCGAAGTCTCTGGCTTGTTTAATATTCCACAGTCCCAGAGAAAACAACCTACTAATGACATTTTTAATGTGCAGGAAACTCCAATGGCATTTTTAATATTCCATGTCCCAAGAAGGGTAGAGCTTGTATAATTTTCCTTTTCTTCCTTCCCTCCTCCCCTGCTTTCCAGTGGTATTTATTTATGTCACTCCAGGCTTTGGCCAATGTTCTAAAGTGGGAAAACATAATTTTTCCACTTTCAATTTGTGCAAAAAAATTCTCTCTCCCTTCTCCATGAAAGGAAATGGGATACAAAGATGACCATGCTGGTTGATAATTCCCTTCTGGATTGCTTATTGGCACAATATGGCAGTAAATTGCAACATCTTCACAACTTGACTTTTTGCTCCTTGCAAGAGGATTTAGATTCCCAAGATCCCAAAAGATTTTCAGTTTTTAAATGAGACAGATTAGGGAGAGATTGTTCCTCTCTTCATTGGTTACTACCGAGAAAAATACTTCATCCTGCTTTACAGCTGTCCTGCTGTTAACAGTGGAGCGATGGCCTGGGAGTCTGGAAGCCCCAGTGAGGGCAAGGACTGGTGGGAGCAAAGGTCCCAGTGTGGAAAGAACGAGGAGTTAACTCTCCTCTGGAGCACCTGCGCCGAGGCCACTTTTGTTCTGGATTCGTGCTAGCAAATTGTCCTTCAGGAAAGGGATCAGATAACTCCGTGGATACGAAGGATAACTTCACACTTGGAAATGCTGGGTTTGTTTTTTCTTGCAACCACCTGACAAAGCTCAGGCAGGTAGCTGATGTGTCAAAGCAGTAACTTCTTTTCCCCAAATCCCATTTTCTTGAAAAAGCAAGTACTCATTCTGTAGGGCACTTTGCATGTCTCTTCCTCCAGGGGCTTTCATGTGCCTCACTTACACACAAGTATTACAGGAGCAAAAAATAATGCCTTTATTAATACCACGTTCCCCTTTAATCAACTGTTCTCTGCTTTCTTCTAAATTAAGTACTTCAAAGCTGCTCTCTGAGAGAGAGAAAGAGAGCTCTCCTAGCAGTGCTTTCTGCTCTGCAGCTCTCAGCTCCATGGGATGCAGCCTTGATCTTTGCATGAGCCTGGGTTGTGCTTTGCAAGTTATCTGTGGGACCCCTCACTGTCACTTGGGTGTTCCTAAGGTTGGGGGCTGGTTCTGAAAATGCAGTTCTTACTGAACTAAAATCTAGCAAATAATGTAATTTTTTTTAGATTTTTGCAAAATTTGGATGAAGACAGAAAAGCCTCCTGTATAGTCAGAATGAACCCGTACTACTTCTTTGATATGTCCTAATTATCAAACATTGAAAATCTGCATTACTTTATGTGACTGAAAAATCCATCTGCTTTAAAAAAAGAACCTCTGAGGGCACATCACCTTTCATGGTGTCCATCTCTGTTAAGCTGTGGGAACGTGTTCAGTAAGTGTCACTGATGGATCCATGCTGGTAGGGTAAAACTGCACAGACCAGGACAGGATGTTGCACACTCAAGCTGAAGGGGATGTGGCCAGAGAAGAGTTTATCAATGAAGATGTTGCCCACTCAGTTTTCTGTCAAATATGAGAAGGAGGGACCAGAAAAGGAACACAGAGGATGACGCAAAATGTTGGGCAAGTCTGCTCCGTGAACTGTGCTCGTTGACACTGCAGTGAGGTAAATCTGCAGTGTCATGGCTCTGTAAATCAAAGTCAAATGGTAAATGGCTCTGTGAATCAAAGTCAGGGAAAACAATTCCAGAAACAGGGTTGTAACCTTTGGTTCATCATAAAAAATCTCCTACTAGGAATCATCAATAGCACAAAGGCACTGCTGCCTGTGTTGTCCACAGTTCACCTGCAGTAGTCACCGGACCTGTCCCAAAATTAAGTGCGTAACTGGTGCCCCACTGATAAAGAACTCCAGCACTGCTTTCGCCAAAAAGGTGAGGACATTCTGGGATTCCTTCATGAGAGTTTTACAAGCTTGGCTGTTCTCCTGCTGCCCTGTAGAAAGCACCAGATAAAACCTGAAGTGTGACTTGTTACTTGTAAAAGAAGGCTTGGGTTTGGGTTTAGCTCCTTCTCATGGGCCAAAACTGCCATTTGACTGGTGTGAAGGTTAAACAGCTTCACTCTCTGAGCTGTAAGCATGGTTAAAAACTTTTGCAATGGACCATAACTGATAATTGGGCTGATGTGATGTGGAAAATATGCATTTCCTCCTCAGTCTCAGTGCCCCCCTCTCCCTGACAGTGTTATCACTTGTTTGCATTCCATGAGATATCACAAAGGTCACTTGCAGCAAATATATCAGCATTTGAACTAGAGGAGCCACTGTGGTTGGACTCTCCCCTTCACCCCTGGCAAAAGCAAAGTCTGGTTCTCACTTCTGCATCTGCTGCTCACCAGGTGGGGGGAGCCTGGCCTGGGCGGAGTGGGTGGACCTGGAGGCTGAGGGCACAGGGTGCAATGGCAGTGCTGCTGGGTTGGCAAAGCAATCACCCACCCTAGGAAGTGTTCACTTGTTGAGCAAGGTTCTTACTGTGTTAGGCTCCTGTGCAGAGTGAGGGATTTTCACCTGCTTCTGGACTGAGTTGTTACCCCGCTGCTGGTAATACATGTGAATAAACATGGCAATACATGTTAAGTCTGGGTAATAGATGTTTCAGCCCATAACAGACACAGGAGAGCTGTTGTTTGTACTTTAGGGAGCTCTTTACCCAGTGCCAGAGGTTGACTGTAGCAATAATTTTTGCAGTGTGTATGATGACGAGTAAGTTGTGAAATGTTCAGAACTGACCGCTGAGTTTGAGATGAGTCAAATGGACCTGGCTCACCATGATCCTCACTTGAATTGTATGTGTTCCCATCCATCATCACATTTACACTGGAGAATTCCTAATTTTATTCTAACACTAGGAGCAGAGCCTTCCATTGGCAGGTCTCCTGTGCCATCAAGAGGAAAAGTAACCTAAAATATGCACAGATGTGTCTGTGTTTCCTGAAAAGAAGGATATCAGGTACTGATCAGAGATACAATATTAGCTGCATACTTTAGGCCAACTACTAAAGACCTCAGGTGGTGACTCTTAGTTCGCCTCTTATTAAGTGTTTGCTGTATAAAATAAATCACAGTGCAAAATATTACTCTGGCTTTTACAGCCCAAACTCGTGCAATTTTTCATGTAATATGAACCCACTATTTCGATTTTAAACATCTTACTGATTAGTCTAGAGAAATCAGATTTATTAACAGGAAATTCAGCAACTTCAGAACTCTGTTTTAGGTCATATATGCAACCACTCCATCCTAAACTTCTGCAGACACACAGATTTTCACAGATTCACTTGAAGGTCAAATGAGGAGAAATGCTTGGCAGCAGCAGGGGAGTCCTCCTCCCTGTGTACCCCTACACAGAGTTGGAGCCTTTACAGAAGGATTCTGCCACAGGGAATTCTCAATCTAGGACGTTAAAATCTAATTATTTGACTTTAAAAATAAATTATATTCTTAAAATTAAAAAATGTATTAATAATACATTAACATGAAACTACAGTATTTATTAGCTTCAAAAATTACAGTCTCTAGTTCCAAACCACCTTAGAAAGGCTCAAAGGAATCTCTGTAGTTTGCCCAGCCCCTGAAGGGCTTCTAGAAAAGTAAAGAAATTATTCAAATTCCCAAAGCTTCAACATGCCTTGCTGATGAGAGGCTGCCTTTGCAACAGCCTCTCCCACAGCAGTCAGGGAACTTGTGGTTCAGAAGGTGTTATCATGTCTTGCGGGCTGGTCTGATTAAAACAGAAGTGGGAAAATAAAGCTCTTTGAGGCTTCATTGCAGCAAAGTATTTCAGCACAATGAAAGTAAATTAAGGCTGAAACTTGTGCTGAAATATTGCGTTGAATCAAAACCTAAACCAGTAGTTTGCCTTTCCCCTCATGCTTTAATTGGTGAGGTGACACATGAACTGATTGTAACTCCTGCTGCTCTGTAATCGTTGGAAATAATTATTTTATTTGTGCCCAGATAATTTACTGGATTAGAATTAATTTGGGTCAAACAACAATATGTTAAGCCCAAATTCTGGGGTTTGTTTTGGTCATAAGCTTTTTCCTCTCAGGTACAGGTAAATATTTGCTGTGGAGGAAATTTTTCAGTTTGAGAATTATTCCTGATAAGACTCTGCATTTGTGTCTGTCTGCTTAGCAGCAGTAGCTGAAGTGTAGAGCACTGGTTATATTTGATTTCCATCTGTGCCACCAGATGGAAATCAAATATAACCAAATATAAAAAAGCCCAGGTGGGCTTTGAGCTTCTGTCACCTTCAGCTGGCCTGGTGTGTGAGCTTCCCTCCTGCAGCTGCAGCCCCTCTCAGCATCTCTGGTACTGACAGAGGAGAGGCAATTGCCATGAGACAGCCTCACGTTCTTCCATCTGCCTATAGCAAAGGGAGGAACAAGTTTCACCTTGGGACCTGATGATTTGGCTGCATGTGTGTGATGGCTTCAGTCGTGTTCATATTAAATGGTTTTCCGTGGTCCTTGCATTGTTCAGCCCAGCCAGTCACTGTCTTGTCCCTTAATTGTACAACCTGGCCCCTTTGCCCTCAGTTGCCTTTTCACCTGCTCATCAGGCTCATTTTGTCCCACTCACCTCCCAGTTCTACCTCCCAGATCTTAATTTTACCTCCTTGCATTTCATCCAGCCTCTTCCCTGCCTTTCCTTTTTTTCCCTTCCCTTCCCTCAGGTTCCCTGCAGGAAGAAGATGATCCCTTTCTCCCAGAGGAGCCTTCATTTCTCAGTGCAGCCCAAGGCTACAAAGGGAGATCTTGTTTAGTGCTAACAGTTTATTCTGAAGAAATTAGCAGCTAAATAAGTCTCTTTTTAGTATGCACAAAAATATTATTTTAAGATGGCTTCTAACATAGCCAAATCAGACTGAGTTTAGACATCACTAGGTAGGAGTCCTTGGTACACAGGACACTCCCTCCTTCACAAAAAAGTGTGGCAAAGATGTTTAATATAGCAAAATAATGTATAATTTCATTTGGTTTTGGAAACAAACTGATCTGATGTCAAGCAAGGGGGAATTGGATCAGTTGATCTCCTGAGGTTTCTTCCTACCTGAATTCCTTTGATTCTATATAACTTTGCTTTAAATTGGAAACCCAGATGGTTATCCAGGGGCACACACACAAGCTCAAAAATGACAGTGAAAACAAGTCAAATTTTGAATCCATATCATATGAAAATAGTGCCTTACAAGTGCAAGCAATCCTACAAATAGGGAGGTATCCCAGAGCCATCAGGAATTGCAGGCCTTATGGGGTAGTTCTTCTTGTTCAAAAAACTGCAAAAACATGCAATTTCTTTGATTTGAGTCAAAAGACAGGAATTGAAGATTTTTTCAATCCTAGAAATGGTAACAGAGAAACAGCAATAATTTTGTATAGGAAGAAATGCTGTCATGTCTGATAATTTTATACTGGCTGGAAACTGGAGACATCCTGCACCATTGTAGCACATGAACTCTTGGATTCTTTTATTATTCCTCTCTGCCCTTTTTGGTGAGTAGTTGGTGGTATGTGGGTTAACAAAAAATGTGTTCTCACAGCACAGAACCCCGGGAATGAGGGACAAACCATTGATGTGAGGGCTCAGGGGCCCTCAGGAGCAGAGCACCTGGGGATCAGGGGGAGTCCTGGAGCTGAGCACACACACTTTGGAGCAGGGAGAAAGCAGTAACATGTCCCCATTATCAGCCAGTTTTCCAGGGCCAGGGATCCTCAGGGGCTTGCTTCAAAAGCTGACCTGCAGGAATGCTGCAAAAGCTCATTGCAGACAGCTGGAATTTGGAGACTGTAATTTCTGACACTTAGAAGTTTTCATTTCTATCTTGTCCCTGATGCTATTACTTAGTCTTACTAACCTGATTGATAATTCTGCTCTTATTCATTATTATGCACCCAGAGAAACCTTTATTTTTTCAGGGCCTTAGAGTGCACTGTATCTGGCACAGCACAGTACTGCTCCGAATTACTGCCAGCACAGCAGCAGCAGTGCTGCCTGCGCTCCACCTCCACCCAACATGTATCAGTCTGCCACGGTTTTCACTTCCACTTGCCCTTTACTTGATGCTTTTCAAATTTTCTACTTTGTCCTTTCCACCTGTGCAGCATGTATGTGTTAAAGGGGAGATGGGCTGAGTCCTTGGCCTGTAGCCAAGACCTTTACAAAGTCCCCAGAGTCCTTTACAAAGTCCCCTGCAAACCTTTCAGACTATTTTATCTTGCAGAGTTGTCACAGGCCTCTGTCTCTGTCAGAGACTGGAGTTAATCCAGGATCAGGAGAGGCAGGGGTGTAGGAGGGAAGTGGCAGGGATCTGGTTTTGCTACGCAGCTCATCAGTGGCCCAAGGGTAGGAGCTGTCCCACAAAAGCAGGGCCATGGCCTGTGATGAGGAGCCATCTGGGTGTGTAATACCCATGTGAGTCAAGGGATTACACCTGGGAAGGACAGAGCCTCCAGACTCCAACCTCAAATGGGAGGAAGCTCTCCTGAGCAGACAAGGGATGTGTGTCAGGGAGGTAATTCAGTCTCAGAGTGGTTGTGGGCTGGAGCATGAATGTGTCAACAGGGCAGATGAAAGACTTAAGCAAATTGGACAGAGCAACATCATTTAATCAACAGGGAAAAATGAGGAACACAAAAAGGTTGTGGAACAGTAAACAGTGGAAACACTTTTTTATGAATTTACGTTTTTGGCTGTGTTTTTCCATGTGAGGAAGCAGGGAGCCCAGATTTGGAGAGTTGGTCCCAGTCCAGGGCATGGTCCAGAGCACTGGCATGGAACGGAGCTGGCACGAACCCTGGCTGACAGAGCTGCTGTGTGGCTTGGCCCTGCATGTAAGGGGTGGCCTCCCTCCTCTCCTGGTGAGGAAACTTGCCTGTCCCTCAGGGGAAGTGGAGGAAGGGGAGGGGTAGTCTTGCCTTCCCCTTCAATGGAAATGCCAAACTGACTGTGGAGGTGCATGTGAATAGTAAGGTGGGATCAGGGAGCCAGATCAGCAGGTGGGTGTCTGTGCTAGAGGCTTAATCCTGGATTTGGGAGATGCTCAGTGTGTGAGGCTTCCTTGGGTCTGTGAGAAGTTCTCAGTGTGGGGGGAGAAGCAGGAAGGAACGTGACTGTTCGCTGTTGTTAGAAAGAGTTATCAAGGATATTTGTGGAATACTTGTGAGTAGAAGGTGTAACTGAATATGACTTTAGCAGTTGGAGAGAGTTGTGACTTGCAGTGTCCAGCAAGCCACAGTCCTTGAAACAAACACTGCCAGTACTGACATCCCAGCCAGGGCAGTGTCCATCCCCTGCCCAACAGCTCATCCTTCTCAGGGTGTGCCAACTGTGCTGTGCTAAGATATGGATATAACCTAAGTTTGGGGTTATTTGTTGGTTGGCCAACCCAGAAATTGCTACCAGACATTCTCCCTATCTAAAGTACAGAAAAAGTTCTTGTTAAGTCACAGTGATTTGCTTTTTGATGTGGACTTAAACCGTGTTCATTAGCAGTCTCCAGAATTCAGCTGAGTCACAGCTATGTCTGAAATTCTGGTGCCTCAGCTCTTAGTCTGAGTTTGCATCTCCCCAGCCAGCAACACAACAAAAAGGTTCTGTGTGCTATCATGAGAAAATGATTTCGGAAACAAAATAGCCCAGAGGAACATAAATCAACCTTGAGTGGGAAAGAAGCCATGTCATATTTTGCCTGTAACATGATAAAGGATCTCTTCAAGACATTAAAAAATGTCTCAATATACTTGTATAATCTTGTGTAACTACAAGAAGATCAAACACTGAAGTTTTGGGGGTTTTTTTAATCTAGTGAATAAAAGGAATAGCGAGAACCAAAACCTTGGCAAATTCCAAATAATTTTTTTACAAGATGACAGCCATGGAAGTAAAGAAGTGTTTTCCAGTAGAACAACAGCTAGAACATTATGCAGCATTCCTGTAAAACTGCACAGACCAAATGGAAAAGCCCACTCTCCAAACCAGCTCTCTGGAAGTGCCCTAGAGTATTAAAAGTGAAAATATTTTGAAAATCTAACTTTGACTATTCTGTTGCTTTACTTTGTGTGCTTCACACACCTTAAAGAAAATAAA
This sequence comes from Tichodroma muraria, assembly GCA_013390105.1. Classification (NCBI taxonomy): domain Eukaryota; kingdom Metazoa; phylum Chordata; class Aves; order Passeriformes; family Sittidae; genus Tichodroma; species Tichodroma muraria. The sequence goes on along the minus strand of WAAG01070100.1, from coordinate 29,478 downwards.
CCATCTGACCTTACTGCTTAATTCTCATAAACAAGAACAGTTGGATAATGTGTGGGTTGCATATTTTGAAAAGAAAAACTGGAGCAGACTTGGTTTCCCAGAGTAGGCCTTTTTTTACTTTACTAAACATGCTTCTCATCAATATTAATATCAATATCAATATTCTTTCTCATCAATAGTATCCCTTTAAAAGGTTCTGAACTGTATTTTAGAGATTTAGGCTGGGAGTTCCTTTATACACATCACCTCTGAATTTTACCTTACAAACTGTGAAGTTTCACTGAAGTGAAAGGTGTGTATCCATTCTAAACATGAATCTTTCCAGCTAGGGCAGAGACACAGGCACTTTGTACAAGCAGGAGTTTGGTGACAGCTGTGGGAGTCCTGCAGAGGGGTGTCCAGGAGGGGTGGCAGCAGGAGCTTCTGGGGGCTGAAAGCTCGGAGGGAATGTTTCATGGGGATGAGACGTTCCACAGGGGCAGATTTTCCGCGGCTGAATTTGAAGAGCTGTGTGCAGAATCCTAAAGTGCAGAGCCGAGGTGCTGACAGGGCCCTGGCGTGACTTGTCATGGGGTGCTGGCAGGGCAGAGGCGGGTGCTGCCACAGGACACCCCCACCACGGCTGCTCGCTGTGCTCTGCTCTGCCCTGCCCCAGCCGGCTCCCGGGAAAGCTCGGGAAGAGATTCCAGTGTCCTGGGTTGGAGCCTGAAGCCTCCCCCAGTGTGGGAATAGCACGCACAAGAGGATGCAGGGGCTGATTTACGTCACAGCGCTGCACATAAAACAACATGTTACAAAAGGGCATTTTATAGAAAGGAAAAGAATACTCACTGAAGAGCAGAAGAATGTTTGTCTTCCTGCTTTTAGCTTAACATGCCTCTTTTTTCAGTTGCTCAGCAAAGATGACTGAATTTGTAGTAGGTGAAAATGCCAAGGAGTCATTGAAGTGATCTTGAGAAAGTGCTGGGAGTCTGTGCCACGTTCCACAGCTCTTCCAAAACACACCACTGTGCTTGTTGTGGTAGATGCTTGAGACCAAAATATGAGGCAATGGCAGCACCATTGCCTGTTACATATAAAAATATAAACTAGAGAAATGCATCATTTTACAAGAACCTTGTGTCAGGCAACGTATGTTATAAACCCATACTGGGATTGTCACATCTTAAAGGAAGTGTCAATTAAAACCAGGCCAGCAGATTATTTGCAATAAAACACAAGGATTTGTACTTGCCCAACTTTTTCTCTCTTTGTCCCCTAATTCTCACTTTTCTCATTCAGCAAACTTTGAAGGTAAATCACTGACAGGAACAAACAGGTGAAACCTTTTCTCTGGCCTTGGGACAATCCACAACTGAAGTAAAAATGCTCATGAAGGTTATTCTGGTGGAGGTCTGATGCCACCTAAAGTCTCCACCGAGTCTTGCAGTAGAAGAAATGAGCATCTCTCCCCAGCATTTAACGCAGTAACAGCTTTGCAGTTATTATTTATAGTTCTCTGTGGCTAGATTAAGCACAGCAGAAGTTTGCAGTGTGAGAAAATTAGTGCAGTCATGTTGGATCCAAATTTCTGTCATCTCATCCTGTGAGAGGCAGATGTTGTAGCTGTGATATGGAGAGCTTGTCTTTATTCCCTTGATGTTAAAACTCACTTGGTAATGGATGTTCCTTAATTTTTAACATTTGGAAACCATGTGACTGCAAAAGGGAATCAGATTCAGTAGATGGAAGGACAGCATATGCATGACATTTTCTATGATAATATCAAGCCTTAAAGTTTAGGAGATACCAACCTGTATTTTAGAGTAGTCTGTTGAGCAGGATCAATACCTTTATCACTGAAGTTGGTTAATAAGCCCTTTAAAATGTATTATAATAAAAACATGATGCTGTCAAAAAAATACGAACACTTTGAAAAAAGTGTTGCTTTTACCAGCTTTCCTTTGGAATAAATATTGATTGTTGGGGGCTTTTTATATCTGATTTGTTGAGTTTCTCGTGAGGATTTTTTGTTTTCAATTTTATTTTACTTTTCATTTTCCTTTGTTCCTGCGTTAGTGCTTGACTTAAGAATATTACTACTATGCATTTTTACTGCTGATGTGGTTGTAACAGCCAAGATCTGAAGTTGTTTTTGGATTTGTTCAAAGTGTCTGCTTTTGAGTGCTTTTGGGAACATTGAATCTTGACTTCTAGATCCAACCTTCTCCTGACTGCTATGAAACAAATGGATTCTAGTTTTGTACCTTCAGTTTGAAGTCTGCTGTGAACTACCACACTGCGCAGTACAGAGAGGGAAGGTACTGGAAGGGGACCAAGGCCTCTCTGAAGTCAGAAGTGACAGAGAGGCAGCACCTTGGGCACTTGTATTTCAACAGGCTGAGTTTCTCAGCAGGTGGAAGGTGTGTGAACCAAGAAAAGCCTTTGCTAACCTGGTTGTTCCTCTCTCCCCAGCACCCTGTCGAGCTGCTCCCATGCTGTAGTGGCCCTGCTGTACCCCTTCTCCTGGCAGCACACCTTCATTCCTGTCCTGCCCTCATCCATGATTGACATCGTGTGCTGCCCTACCCCCTTCCTGGTGGGACTGCTCTCCAGCTCTCTGCCCAAACTCAAGGACCTGCCCGTAGAGGAGGTAGGAGCTGGCACCACAGTTTTTGGCCTAGGAGAGAGCTGCTACTGGGACATAAATCTTCACATGTTTAATTTTTAATCTGCCTCTTTGTTTCTTCTCTACCTGGTTCTCATGGGCAACTGCCTCTTGGCAAAGCTGCAGCAGTAGCTTTATTCTTCTCTTTTATTTTGCCCCTCTTCCATACCTGGCACCTTGTCAGAGACAAGTGAATATTTACCTGGTCACCGTAAGTAGGGTGTATATATGCTGATTTGTTCTGGAACAAGAGGAAGCCATCTGCTATGACATCTCTTAATCCTTATGGAAGTGGTGCATGAAGCCATAGCGCACACAGGAAACAAAACCTTGAACAATTTTAACTTCTAAGACTTTGTTGATACTATACTGGAAATCAAATGAGAGTTGTGCTTCATCAGCTCTTCCAGTAAAATACCACAAAAATACTCAAGGACACAGTCTTCTCTCTCTTGCTCCTATTAGTTTCCTGTAGTTTTTCTAAGGAACTTTCTTGTGCTTGCTTCCAAGTCCCTGTGTGCCTCTGGCCCATATAAATCTCTGCTCTGTTTTCCTTTCGCTTTCCTGACATTGCTCTTCCACATCTTCCCAGCTCCATCTCTCAGATTTGCTGCTTTGTTATCATGAATATTTCATACCCTTGCCCTTTGGAATTCCCTCTGCCTCTACACTGTTTTCTTTAAACCCCTCTGAAACACTTTTCAACTGCATGTTAACAAAAATTATTAGTTATAACTTGCATAGATTTAAGAAAAAAAACGCTTTTAGCTTTTTAAAATATATTAATCTAGTATGAGATCTGTTGTATCTATGTTAAATTAGACTTGTAGCTCTAAAGAAAACCCTCATGTTGTTTCAGTAAAGCACACAACCTCTTGTTTCACAGTAGGAATTTGATTCATGTCAAGGCTTGCTCAGCAGATGATCTTTTGCTGTTAAAAAGCAATGAACAAATTAATGTTTTCTGTATCGTCAGATACATTTCACTGCAGTGTTTTCTTTTCTGTAGGCTTTGATGGTTAACCTGGGATCTGATCGATTCATCAGACAGGTAAAGTACAGCTCAGAATGCTGCCATGCAGTCTAGCAAGCTGTTTACTCCTGTAGTGTGATTGGGTTTCTTTGATCAGAGGGATTTGGCAGGAATTGTGTGTGCAAGGGGAAAGTGATGAGGGAAAAAAAAGTTCTCATTTTCTGTTTCACCTGAAAATAAGAACTTCTCATGTATGCAGAAGGGATTGAGGTTGTGACTGTCAGAAGGAATCAAGAACTGTATTCACAGTGGAAAGAAAACATCCAAAGATAATAACATCACCTTAGCAAGAAAACTCACACTGTTGGAGGTGAAAAGGACAAAAGTATCAAAGAAAATTCCCAAGTGAGAGCACAGAGGTGGAGAATAGTTTAATGTGATAGGAAAAGCAGAAGCCTTGGAAACAAGGAGATGAGAGATCACCATCTCCTAACAGTCCTGTGGTACTGAATAATTTCAAACCAACAGTCTGCAGGTTGGATGAGGAAACTTCTGTGTTCGATTCCCTGGCTGGTGAACAGTGGCTGCAGAGCTAAGCAGAGCTGTGCCTACTTGGCTTCTGCTGAACAGGCATAAAATAAGATGAAGAGAGCAACAGGGGCAAGACTCAGAAAACTAGACTACAAAACAGTAAAAACAACTGTCAAGGACCAAAGGAGCTGCCTCCAACCAGCAGCTGTGTGTACACCGAGCAAGGCTTCACATGAAGTGTATTTAGTGAAACACAGCTATTTGGACTCCTTGTCATGTAAAGAGCTGACTCCACACTTCTGTGTTTACCTGCTCTTTGGATTATCATTCCTGACTTGAATCTTATTAAGAGTGACAAGAAATTTTGTTTAGAAGTGTTTGTTAGTTGCACATAGATTCTCTTTCTTTTATTTATGTAGCCATGACAGTAGCAAATACAAATATTTTTCATCTGAATTCTAAATCTTCTGAAAGTATTTTCTGTAGTTCCTTCATAGATTATTGTGGCTTAAAGATTTTTTTTTCCTCTATCAGATGGATGATGAAGACACACTATTACCTAGAAAATTGCAAGCTGCTCTGGAGCAGGCTCTAGAGAGAAAGAATGAACTGATAAATCAGGATTCAGATAGTGATTCAGATGATGGTAAGTTCATTTGGAAACAGGGACTTGTGTAATAAACAAATGTAAGGAGAATTATGACTTTCCATGCAGGAGAAACAAAGATGGGACTTGGAGTCTCAAATACCTTTGGTGACACCAGAGATTGTCTCTGAGCACACAGAGAATGAGGCTGACGGCATCAACCCACAGTGATACCTCACCCATGATTTATTTTAATTTCTTTGTAAATGACATGGACTCCTGTGGGTCCCTCTGAACCTCTGTTCCGACAGAGGTTTTCAGTTAACTTGGCCCTAGCTCAGTCCAGGTAATTCTCCAGGCTTAGAGGTGTGTGTGAGTTTGGAGTTGCTCTTGGCACTCGATGTTTTCAGGGGAGAGAAGCAGGTACGACCAGAAAAGAATTTTAGTCCAGGATGGGTTGGGTTGTCTCTGAAGCTTCATATTTCTCTTCAGCAGTGATAAAAACAGCCCAGGGTGAATTGAGATGCCTGTGGTTAAAAGGTATGAAACAGGCCCCTATTCAGTTTTTGAAATTTATTTCTAGTCATACGTATTACATATATAAGACTGTTTTAACATCTCAGAAACACCAAATTCTACAAGAGACCCTTTTTTGATCAGTTTTTGGTACAGGCTTATTATCCTCAGGGAGAAATATTTTAATGCTGAGTAATTTAGAAGTTTCTGAAGAGATCTTGCTCAAGAGTGAAAATAGGAGGTTTGATTTTGATGGAACACCCATCAAATGTTTAATTTGCTGAGCTGTTTCCTGAGGATTTGTAACTCTCACTGGCTCTTGGTCACAGAACACCAATTCTGCAGACTGGCACCCGTGGTTATGGCGCTGTCACCCTCTCCATGTGCATCCAGGTGTGCAGGGAGCCGCTGCAAGTCCTGCCAGTTGTTAGCACGGCGTCAGGGAACCGGGAGATGCACAGCCTGGCCCTGTGGGGATAATGCTGACAGCTCTGGTAGCAGCTGATTTTGGTGTCTTATTGCCGCCTTATTTTGCAGAATGTAACACCCTGAATGGATTAGTGTCTGAGGTTTTTATCCGATTCTTTGTGGAGACAGTTGGCCATTATTCCCTGTTCCTAACCCAGAATGAAAAAGGAGAGCGTGCCTTCCAAAGGGAGGCTTTCCGTAAATCTGTGGCCTCCAAGAGCATCCGCCGCTTCTTGGAAGTTTTCATGGAATCCCAAATGTTCGCTGGCTTCATCCAGGACAGAGAGCTGAGGAAATGCAGGGCTAAAGGTAAGGGTGGGTGTCTCCCCTGCGGTGCGGGCTTCCCTGCGCTCACCGGGAAAGCGGGAACGCATCCCGGAAATCCTCCCGGTTAACCGGAAGGTCGCTGTGGGCGGAGGCTGCCGGGGGCGGGAGTCAGACCGCGGGTGCGGGATCAGCCGGACACGGCTCACCCCAGCCCCTGTCTCCGTCCGCCGCAGGGCTCTTCGAGCAGAGGGTGGAACAGTATTTGGAAGAGCTCCCGGACACGGAACAAAGTGGAGTAAACAAGTTCCTGCGAGGCCTCGGTGAGGAAAATCTGCAGAAGTATTTCTGGAATGAGTTTTCACGGTGGTGGTGGGTTTTGATTGTGGGTTTTTGTGGTTTGGTTTTTCGTTTGTTTTTGTTTTTTTGTTTGTTTGTTTGTTTTGTTTTGTGTGTTTGTTTGTTTGTTTTTTAACTGACAAAGCTGTAGACCCGAGGTGAAATGAGGTAGTCAAGCAGATTCAGCGTGATAGGAATTAACAAAAAAGAAAACAATGAAAACATAGTTAAAGGTGATAAACCCAGATTTAATTACGGTCCTTGTTAACACTTTCATTTTCACTTGGGGACGGGGGAACCAAACCGAGGAGTGGAACAGGCAGGTGTTGGGGCAGTCGGTGTTCTGTAGCTCAGATCTCCCTGCTGGTGCTGAGTAGAAGAGTTATCCCACAGCAATTACAAGTTTGACGCATTTGCTGTCACTTTCGATTGACTTCTGATATCTGCTCCAGACTGACGGTGTGCTTCCTTTAGGTAACAAAATGAAGTTCCTTCACAAGAAGAACTAGCTCCTTCCTGCTGAAACACCAAGCCCAAGCCTGGTTACGGCACTGCTCGAGACACCTGCGGCGTTCGAGTGCGGAGCGGGAGGAGAGCGGAGCGAGCTGACCGCAGCTGCAGGCGGTGACCGACGCTGTGTCAGTGTGCCACCTGATGGCCCCTCCCTGTACTTGGGTAGAGTTTGTACATAATGTGCTGTAAGCTTTTGTAACTGATTTTGTAATGAGCGAGAAAACTGTGGTAAATATTTGTATATTCCTGAGAATACCAGGTGCTTGTTTTTCTCTTTAGTATAAGTTGAGTTATGCTCGGTGCAAAAACGAGTAGCTGATTATGTGCAGCTGACTGTCTCAGCAGAACCACTGACTTCAAGGGATGTTTGATGCCTGGACGCTGCGGGATGAGTGAGCTCGGGTACGTGGGAGAGGTTGTACGCACGGGGCCGCTCCCGTGCGGCGCAGGCGCTTGTCTGTCTGTTCGTTTCCTTCGAATTAATTTTAAAGGGGAGATAACAAAGTAACTTGATAATAAGGTACTTGCTTCACATTATGAAACCTCCACTTGGTTTGAACTCTGGTCAGTAAACTCCTTATAACCCATTCTGCACTAAGACTGCTAAGCCTGGGGAGATCTCAGCTCTCTGACATGCAAGCTGCGGCGAGTAGGTACAGTACAGCCTTTCCTAATGTATGTATGTATGGATCCTAATAAACTCTGTAAATAGACCTGTTTGTTTATATTCATTACAAACCTCTGCACTTCCTCATGTGGAGCAGGTACAAACCCAGCAACTTGCCTGTGATTTTTAAATGAATTTGTAATTAAAATATGAAGTGGTTATTACAAACCTGTCTTTTGGTAGGCTTGCTGTTTCACGACATGTAGTTTGGGCTTTCTTCAGTGTTTTTCACCAGCGCTAAGACAAGGCATTTTATACCCCTTTTTAAAAAATTTTATCCTAACAGAAGCATCTATTAAAACATTTTTTCATAGGTTAGCAGCAAATTATTTCATCATTGTATCACAGATACTGCTCCTGACCTATGGTCTTTTCAGTTGGCTTTGCTCTGTGCATGGTGCTCCAGTGTCACATTCTTCCTTGATATGTCAACAAAACTCCTGTTGAGGTTCTGTAAGTTTTCCCATAGTCTGAAGAACATATTTTAAAAAAATATAAAATGCTTCAATATGTTGCAAGTGTGACAGATAATGAAAATTAGCTAAAGCCTCTTACCTTTAAAGGAAACCCACCGCGCTCTGGTTTTTGCCATTTGCAGCGTGATTGCTGTAGTCAGATGGGCTTTGAGGCTCGCGCAGTTCCTGACCTGACAGTGGTTCTGGTTTGCTATCAGCCTCATAGAGCAAACTCGAGGGGCTATTCACGGAAGAGGTGAAGCCGTTTCCTTTTTCAATTGCCTCCCTCACACTCGAGAATACGCAAAAGCTCCTTGAGTGTACGTAAAATGTGTGTAAAATACCGGCTGCTCTTGATCCAGGGGAAATGTCACCAAAACTGCTAACTTCCATTAGTTTTACTCTGTAATATGCTCCAGAATGATTCCTAGATGTAATCCTTGAGAGTGGGAGGAATAATGTCACTTGTACAGATGGCTTCTGGACTTTTTGTAAACAACAGCTGCTAGTAAATGTAGGGGGAAATATATAATTCCTCTTAAGAAAATGATGGATAAAACTTTATCAGGACGTGCTGTGGAGTTACTGCAAAGGCAAGACAAAGCCACGGAATGCCGACATACAAGAATGTGGTGCTGTAAAACCCATCTCCTTCCCAAAGCTGTTTTCCTTCATAAGCACTTTAAAGGAGAAAGCTTTTAAACATTGTGTTATCCGTAATGTGAATCCGAGGATGCTACTGGACAAGGTGAGAGCGTGGCCCAAAAAATCTGTAGGTGCCTTTGTGATCCTCAGACTACAGCTCAGACTCAAGAGTCCTTGTGTTACCTGGAGGTCTGAAGGGATCAGATGAACAAAAACCAAGGAGTGCATTATTTCCCCTACTAAATTAGTTGTTAAAACTAACGGTGCTCCCAAGCATGGAACACTGTAAGTGCACCAGGAAGATTCTAAAGAAAAGTAAGTCCAGTGCTGAGGCCTGTGTTTAAAAATTGGTAGAGTTTTGTTTAAAATCTTAAACAGTATAAAATCCATTAAAAAACCCCCTAGAAACCAAGCTTAGGAAACAGTAACATTCCAGGAATTCACACTCCAGTGTGGCAAGTAACTGTATAAGGACGTAGTGTTCATTTTTCCACTGCTATGGATGTTTAATAAAGTGACCAAACGTGCAGCTTTTCCGAAATTCTGGTCAAAACGCTGCTTTTCCGCGGCGAGGAAAGAGCCCTGCACGGCCCGGGCGCCGGCCCGGCCCGCAGAGCTCCGCCCGCCGCTCCCGCCCAGCGAAGCCTCGCGAGATCTCGGCCCCGCCCCCGCGCCTTTCCCCGCTCTCGCGAGAGCCGCGCCCTTTCTCTCCCTCGCGCACGCCGGCAAGATGGTGGGAGCTGGGTCCGGCTCGGCTCGGGATGGGGTGGGGTGGCGTGGGATGGGATCGGATTGGGACCCCGCGGCTGCCGCCCCTCTCTCCCGCGGTGGGACGGGACTGCGGAGTAGCGGAGGGTGGCGGGGAGGCGCGGCTCCGAGCCTGCGGCGGGCGGGAGCGGTGCGGGGAGGCCGGTCCGCCATGGCGCCCGGCTGCGCGGGCCTCCTGGCGTTCTCCTGGCGTTCGCTGCCCGCCTCGCTCACGGCTGCTCTCCCCCTTCCCCGCAGCCTTCCAGGCTAAGGAAGACCCGGAAGCTGAGAGGACACGTCAGCCACGGGCACGGCCGCGTGGGTGAGTGGAGAGGCGGCCGCGGGTGCGCCGGGGCCTTCGGCGGCGCGGCCCCGCCGGGGCTTCCGCAGCGCTGAGGGGATGCTGCTGCTCTTCCCGGATCCCATAAAAATGGGGCTGTGGGTGCAGGGGCCCGCCGGCACCGTGGGAAATAGCGAGCAGTGCTGAAGGCTGCAGCGTGCGGGGGCAGCTGCCACGGTGATGGGCTGGTCGAGTCTTGCACGTTTTAGACCCTCTGGGTTTATAACTTTAGCACTGCTCAGCCGATCAGTACTGGGTATGCGACATCTTAAACCTGCGCGGTAGTGCAATCTTCTTTTCAACTCTATCCATTCCTTGTCACACCAGAAGATAAAATAATTAGTTTAATTAGTATAAGTTGACATTGAAAGTATCTCTGAGTATTAAGTGTAATAGTAATGTAACAAGCTTAAAATTTTTTTTCAGGCAAACACAGGAAGCATCCTGGAGGACGTGGTAATGCTGGTGGTTTGCACCATCACAGGATTAACTTTGATAAATAGTAAGATAACGTTTTAAATATGTACTAGCAACATGCATGCTCCTGAGTAGAGGCAACTGACTTTTTTATGTGAATAAACAAAGTCTCCTGCAATCCTACGTGATTTTTCCTTTAATGGGAAGTATGGCATTATAGCTGCTCGTCTCCCCAGTTACTCTAAAATCAAAGGCCTTTTCACTTGGCATCTCAGAGAGTTCAGTGTAGCATTAGGTAAAGTTGACCAAATTTGCCTGTTACAGTGTGGTCCCAGCTTAACAGTGCACACAGAGCAAATCCAGAATGTGATGTTAAATCCAAACTTCATCCTCTTGGCTGCGTCAGGTAAAGGTGAGGGATGTTGTCTGATTCCCGAGACCAGAGTCACATCTGGGCCCTGCTGTGGCCCTGGTGTGCTGGAGTCCTCGGACAGGAACCACTGATCTCTGTTCACTGGCTGTGCCCTTCCTGGCTCCATCAGTCACCGGGTTAGTGACAGCAGTGCCAAAACTCCCCGGGCAGAGCAGCCCTCCCTGGGTCCGTGGGGGTTCGAGGCTTCCCTGGAAATATAGACTCAGCAGTGAGGGAGATTGAGTTGTGAGTTCGAGGGAGAAGAAACACTTATAGAGAAGATAATTTTTCCTTGGTTTGGATACTAATCATTACTACACCTATATTCTACGTATATTAATATGAGAAAAGGTGTAATGTGACATTTTGAATACTTTTGATTTTGTGAGATGCTTGTTTCAGTGTTAGAGTTTTGCTTGTTCAGGATGGATTAAAAATGTGATCTGATGTGGAATGTGTTTCTTCCACAGTCACCCTGGTTACTTTGGGAAGGTGGGCATGAGACACTATCACTTGAAGAGAAACCAGAAGTTCTGTCCCACTGTCAATTTGGACAAGCTGTGGACGCTGGTCAGCGAACAGACGAGGCTCAACTACGCCAAGAACGAGGCTGGACTGGCCCCGGTCATTGACGTCGTGCGCTCGGTAGGTTCCTGCTCGGGCTCAGCCCCGGCCTTCCCGCCCTCCCGGGAGTGCCTGAGCTGTGCCTGTCCCGCTGGGGAAACGCTGAGCTGAAGTAAGCTCCGTGCTTCAGTGCTCAGGTTCACCAGACGGATCCCCTGGGCTGTCAGTAGTTACAGAAGCACTTCGGCTGTTACATTTTTCCCTGTAAGAACTTTTTCTTGTACTGGCGTGTGTTTGGGGACAGGCACTGCCCTCCTGTGGGTAGGAGGTGGAAGATGGCTAGTTTGAAATCTTCCTGAAGGAGCAAAGCCATGGTGGAGCCAGTGTCACACCGTGTTCCCTGTCCACCCTCGAGACTAGAGTCACATCTCCACATGTTTGGTTGTCTTGGTGTGCTATAGTTCTCGGACAGAAACATCTGATCCATATTCACTGGCTGTGATGTCTTGTGTCTCAGCCAGCCACCGAATCAGGGACACTGCTCTGCCCCCCAGTCAAACACCTCTGTTGGCCACTTAGGGCCCACTTCTCACCTCCTTGACTTACAGCAGCTGTTCTGTTAATTGTCTTCATGTCATGATTGTCCTTTAATGTAATGAATTGACTGGATGAGGTCATGGTGGTCATGGTTTTGTTTTTAACTGGTGTGTGCTAACAGACCTGAATGTAGGAGCCTGCGAGATGATTACAAACACTGAACTTTTTTAAATCTTTCTAGGGCTACTACAAAGTGCTGGGCAAGGGGAAGCTGCCCAAGCAGCCTGTCATTGTGAAAGCAAAGTTCTTCAGTAGAAGAGCAGAGGAGAAGATCAAAGAAGTTGGTGGTGCCTGTGTGCTTGTGGCATGAAACTTTTTGTTTTATTCAATTTTTTTGAATAAACAATGCATAAAATGAGCTGATTTACAGAAGTTTGGGTTGTTCTGATTTTTCTTTCCTGACTTCTGCAGACGCAGTTCACACTTTAATCTTTCCTGCATAATTTTTGATCAATAGTTTGACTGCTTCTCACTTCATTTTGAAATTGCCTGACTACATTGTTCAGTACCTGCCATGTGCAGATACCTCATTGTTTAGCCTTTAGAGGGTTGCAAAACTAAGTTCTGTATTTATGCTGCTCTTCTCTTAGTGATCCTTTCTACAGCTGTCTGAAAAGAGGACTTGATGAGCTTTTGATGGGGATTCTTGAACGCTAAAATGACATCCAGGGGAAATCCGTGGGGGTGGTGGCCTGGCCTGTGGGAGTTGGAACAGCAGGAGTGTGGACAAAGAAATGCAAAGTGACAGCAGTGTACCAGTAACTGTTAATTAACATTTGCAATCTGCTCTCCCCAGGCCGGGTACACAATTCCTGCAGTTCCCACCTGTGGGACAGAGTTGGTGCCTCTGGAGGTTGAGTTATCCTCAACCTTCCTTACAGCTGGCAAAGCAGTGGCACAGCTCTGGAACTGCTCTGTGTGAAGCTCTGATGTGTTGGGTTTAAAATGACTTCCTGAAATGATCTTTGCTTGGTGGTAACATCGTATTAGGAGTTCTGGTGTCTGCAAGGCTTTACACTGCGTGCCAAAGCAGGATTCAATGGTAAAGAATCAAATAACTAAAGCCAGTGAGCTGGTTCTCAAGTGTCAGACCAAAATTCTGTAAACACTGTCGCTTATTTCATGCTCACTGCTGAAGTTGATGCAAATTACCTTCTAGCACGTGTGATAGAATCCTAGTTAATCAACTTCTAACGTAGTGTTTGGTAACAAATTTAGAGGGCTTCTAGGGTGAGGTTGACGTGCATTCCATTTATAAAATAGTTCATCTTAGGCAGTGATACTGCTGCTTGTGAATAGCTATGACATAAATGAACAGTTCAAAACCACAGAGGAGTTTGGGATCTGTCTGTCACTGGCTGCTGGGACTGCTGTTTCCTAGTATGTGATGCTGGATGTAGCTCCGTCCACCACTCTCTGGCCCCAGCCATCCAGGCAATTCTTTATCCACTGACCAGTGCACCCCTCCAGGCCATGAGCAGCCAGTTTCTCCAGGAGAATGTGTGGGAAATGGTGTCCGAGGCTTTCCTGCAGTCCAGGCAGACACAACGGCTACAGCCTTTCCCTCATCCACCAAGTGGGTCACCTTGTCAGAGGAGGAGATCAGGTTGGTCAAGCAGGACCTGCCTTCCATAAACTCACACTGACTGGGTCTGGTGCCTTGGCTATTGCACAAGTGCCACTTGATGGTGCTCGAGATGATCTGCACCATGACCTCCATGCCGAGATCAGGCCTGTAATTCCCTGGATTCTCTTTTCAGGCCTTCTTGTAGCTCATATACATCAGCCTTTTCCTCCTCTGGCTGCCTCGCTACTACTTGCATGTCTGCCTCAGAACAAAATTTTAAACAGTTTTTTCACTCTTACTCTTCCCCTTCCTACCAAAGAAATTCTACTCAGTTTTGTGTCGTTCAAAAGGCATAAACTGAAATTTATGGTGACCTGCTTCTGCTCACCCAGGCCCAGATCTGGCTTTTAAGGTGACAGATCATTTCCCAGTGTCACACTTTGTTTGCACTGATTCTCTCTGCATGGATGCTTTGGCTGTGGTTTCTCTGTGTCAACAATGTGGTAGTTTAAGACCTCAACTTCCTACTGCAGACATTACATGTTTTTGTAGGTGCAACTTGTCTTCTTAGCAACAGGAGCTGCAAGAAATGACAGAGATGAAGTGAGCTGAGAGGCCGTGCTGCTCTGGTGACATTTGCCTCTGATAGACGGTTGATGAAGATGCACTGTAAAAAGTGAGCTCATGTAATAGACACTGATGAAATGTTAATTAAACCACAGGTACAGTGGCACAGCTCATTTCCAAAGGGACCTGTGGTTTTGGAACTGGAATCTGAAGTTTTAGTAGTAGGTTTGAATTTATCTAAGTAATTTGTCAGTCAAGTTGGCGGGTATCTACCTAGTTGAATGGGTCTTGGGTATGAAATAGGATGCAAGACTTTAGCATAAGGTTTTTTTTTTCTTCCAAAATATTTTTAATTGTGATGACTTCAGGATACAATGCTTAAAAACACTACTGGTTGTTAATTTCTGAGACATTCATAATTTTTGCATTGCAGAATAAAAACCCAAACCCAGATCTGCTTACTAACCATTTCCACTGGAAACTACCAGAGGATAGAGTCCCTCAGGAGAATAGATAGCCCTAAGATTAGAGCTGCTGCTGTTCTGTACTGCAGAAATCTGGAGAGCGTAGCTTCAATTGCATCCTGCTGGTAGCAGGGCCACCATGCCAGGGCAGTCAGCAGCTACATGGGACTGTGGTCCCAGGAAGTTGGATCAGCTGGAAGAGTGACTCCAGAGGAAATGAGGCTTTATCTGCTTTTTCTCCTCAGATAGAACTTGCAGGAGTTGCCCTTTGCAGTATGTATCTGATCAACACCTCTGACTATCTCAGAACTGAGGATGAAACATGAGCTGCAAAACTCTCAGTTGACCTTGGGCAGCTTAGGCTTGTGGGAGGGACACTGGGAAGCTCAGGTTTGGTCTATAATCTGATCTGTGGTCGTCTTGATAGCTAAAATTTGATTACTGCAAAGTGCATTTTCTATAAAGAAGAGTGTCAGAAGGTGCTGTACATTTTTCAAGGCAGCTTCCTAACATGCATTGCTGAAATGATGGATGTATGGGTATTATTTTCTTTACCTGAAAACTGTAAAATATTTGAGTGAAATTGTAAAAGCGGTCAGAGAATCTCATCATTTTAATTGCACAGTTTCAGTGCTTCTAGCAGGAAATGTACAGCGTGTGACAATGCAGCTTTGTAAGTAGATCGATAGAACAGATTAGTTCAGTTTTTACAGAAGTTGCAAATACTGGAGAGATAGTGGGATCATGGTTTGTAAACCTTAAACCACACTTTCCTGCACAACAATCTGCAAAGATACTCTCCTCTGCAAAGCAGGTATGTGATTTTCAGCTGCAAGGAACTTCATTTTTCGCAGGGGCTACGTGAATGTTGTTTATTTGATCGTGCATCCCGTGTTGCCCTCTGGTTTGCGCTGGAGTGATCGAGTGTTTTGTGAAGTGCAGGGCTTGTCATGAGCCATTTTGTGACTCTTCACGTGTTCGGGGCCAGACTTCAGCCAGCAGGAATGGAGACCCTGGGTCTGTTGAGGAATTGTTTGGTGTGCAAATGGGAGCTGCGGAGGAGGGAACCCAGAATGCTCCCCTGCCTCCATTCCTTCTGTAAGGACTGCCTTCCGGATTTGATTCAAGGATACAGCTGTGTTCCCACTGAGTATGAAGTTCTCTATGAAGGTAATATTTAAAAATCTCTGGCTTATGCTTTTTGCAATACAGTATTATCAGAAGCGCTTTTTGAAGCCTATTCTTCTACAGCACTACTTAAAATTGATAAACTGTGAGAGTAAAGATTTGTGTGAGCAGAGGACGGATTGGGAACAAGCCACCTTCGTTACGTTTTTCATCCAACAGCAGTGTTTTGAAGAGAAATGACACAGTCAGGCAACAACATTTTTTTCAGAAATGTTTTTTTCATTCATAAATGACATTATGAATATTTGATTTTCTTAGCTTAATAAATGAATAAATGCTACAAGATAGCTTCCAGAGCAAATTTTTTTGCAATTTTTTGACATGCTGGACCTTTCTATGTTTGTGGTGATAGTTTTGTTTTTCCTTCACCCCCTCCTTCAGCACCTCCCCAACAACAACAACAACACAAAACCACCTAGTTCTTTGTTTCTAGCAGAGGTAATAGTAATTGTTATTTCAGTATGTGCATTCTGGTGCACTGAAACTCTTATCTCGTTGTGAGTGTTGCTTCTCTCTGCCTTAACCCTTGTGGCTGTAACTCACCCTAACAAGCTGAGTAAACTAGTGAGGTTAAGAAACATTTTTTTGGCTGTGCCTTTTGAAATCTTGGAGTTATTTGTACAGGTTTTGGTCGTGATATTAATAGAAAACGTGTAACTTTTTTTGGAATAAAACCTAGATGACAGAATATAGTAATTGTAACTGAATGAGTCTTAGTTGCTGTGGGGGAGCATTCCAGACTCATTACTAATTCATAAGAAGAGCAAAGGCATATAGATAACTTGTATTTTCACAGGCTTTGAACTTTAGTTTAAAGTAGGAGGCATCATTTATTATCTCTTCTGTAGCAGATTTTAGAAACACCTAGGAAGAGAAGATACCTTCCCTGAGGTGAGGGTGATCAGAATTGATGAGATGACATAAACTAGACTAGTTCAGGTTTGAGAATAAATGGAGTCAGTGTTAAGAGGTCACTGTTGGAAGGCTGGCAAAACACAAAAGCTAAAGGAAAGGGCAAAGGGAAAAGGTCCTTTTTCACGTGTAGGGTACAGACAGGAAAAGATAAGAAGGCAGGAGAAGGCGAGAAAGAGAACAAGGCAGTCATTGCAAGTAAGGTCTCCTTAAAAATTTTAATGACCCATCATAGCAGGCCTAAAGTCTGAGGGACCTGTCTGTAATAAAATACTGTTGGAAAATTACTCCATTACTATTTGTGTATCCTCATTTGACATCTCAGCCATTCCTCTCCTCCTTCTTTCTGTTTACCAAGTGGAAAGTGAATTTCTATCACTTGCTGATCTTGGATGAAGTGCAGCTACAGGTTCTCATGAGTTGTTAAAGTTTTGGATATTTCTTTAAGGTGGATCAGGAATTGTTTGTCTATAAGAAAATGGAATAAATACTAATTTATTTCTGTATTCCTGAAGTTTCTCTGTTTACTTTTTCATTCTTGTGTAGATAGGGAACTTCTGTAGGAAAGAGCAAGAGTAGAGAAAAGAAATAATGAATAGTGATGACACAGTAAATGAAGTGAGACACCAGGTGCAGAGACTCAGTTAATCTACAAGCAACAAAAGCAGCAAAACCAAAACATCTGTGTCTCTTAATTAAGCCAATGACTGAAACTGCAGCCACTGTAGGTCAGGATAAATTTGCTAACTCTTCTGAGGACACGATATTAAATGTTACTTGTCTTATCTGCACTGATTGCTGAGTTAAGGGCAGAACAATTTCAGTTTCCGGTGTCATCTTTAAGTTTGATCATGTGCAGGTGCCAGTGATAAACTGTAAGTATAAGTGCTAAAGCAGTTTAGCTGAGTAAATGTAAAATATTGCCTGTAAGAAAAATGGTTTCCTTACTCATTATGAATTCCTCAAGCAAAATGTAAGATGGAAAAAAAAGAATGTATTTGCAAGTGAAGTCATTCTGACATTTGTCACAAAAAAGAATATTTGAATGTGCAGGTTTCTGTATGCTTTACTACAAGTAGTACTCTGCTAACATAAGACTCTTTTCTAGTTTGTTTTGTATTGGAGTTGCTGAGGAGCTGGAGGTAAGTGGTCATTTGATGGGGGTTGGTGTTGGAACTTTTATTCCTCTGTGTGTTTGAGGTAAAGCTGTGAGGTAGCAGCCAGAGCTCCTATGGAAAAGCTGCATAGCCATTAGAATTTATCCATAGCAGAAAAAGGAAGTTATTTTTGTGAGTTAGGCTCCTATGGTTTTACTATGAAGGGAACTTTAAGCTTCTCAGTTTTTTGGGTTTTGTTTGTTTGTTTTTTAGGCCAGTGTCTTTCCTATTTTTATTCCTTGTCTTGCTGTAACAGAGAATCCACATTCTCCTCCTCTGCAGATCTGTATGTTATGTGTTTCCAGTCTGTTTACTGCATGGGAAAGAATAATTTTCAAGAGAGGGCTTGATCAAGTAAGAGGAAGAGAATGTTCTCACATCTCTTGAGATGGAAATATCTCGGATGAGGACTTTCCCAGGCTCTCACCTGTGTGAGCTGCCACTCGTGGTGCAGTGTTGGTTCTTGCTTCCTTGGGTCCACCTCTTTCTCATGAAGTTCTAAATGCATTCAAAACCAGATTCATCCAGGTTCCTGTGTTTAGCCCTCCTCCCTGGAGGTGGATGCCAAAATAAATTACCCCACATCTGCAATTCTTCCTCTCTGTAAGATGTTCAATGAAATAAATTGATTTAGCGCTTTAAATATCACCAAAACATTAATTCCAAAAGTAGTCCAATGAGGACCAGTGGAGGTGCATTGTTGGGAGAAGTTGATGTTTTTGCAAGACTCTCTCAGCTGAAGGGTTTGTTGGTTGTTTTTTTTCCTTAAAGAAAAGAAAAATCACAGGTAATTGCTGCTCAATCACAACTGGGACCCCTGAGAACAAGGCAGATCAGAAAAGATGAAACACCTTGCAGATTTCTGCTAACTGATATAAGCCCTGGAATTCTTAACATTTTATGACCAATTGTGTAATTATTTTTACCTGTAAAGTAAAATGTTAATAGTAGTTGCTCATCTTTGTAAATTGCTTTGTGAAGTGGTAGATTTAATTGTATTCTGGTTTTGTATTGAACTTGTGTGTTGAGCTATTACTTTCTGCAATTTCATTTAAAAAATTTTTTTGCCCTTTTGTATTTCTGTGGTTTGGATAACAAAAATCCCGGAAAATGGTGGTATAATTTCTACCCATGTTCTCTTCATGACTCAAAAGCTGTCCATGCTTGTGTTAACTTAATGCCGAGAAATGTAACAGGGTTATGTATAAGAGAAATGCAAACAGATTGGGTAAAACCAAGAGAAAACCAAACTTTTAAAGAGAGCAAATGTGGCTTCAACTATTGACAGATGTCCACTTGCTGCATTTTATTATTTCCTGCTGAAAATAAACAGTTTTCTTCAGCTTGTATGGTAGGTGCTATATATATATAACTGTGGATCCTTAATTATGAACATTTGTTAGCGAGGCACATCCAAAAGTCAGCAAGGTGTTGGTCACAGAGATCTTCGGGGGCAGTTCCTTCAGGAAAAAGGTTGAGCTCTAGGACTGCTTTGGCTTTAGGCTCATTTTCAGTATGAAGTTTTGGCATAGGAAGTGTGGATCACTGGCTTCAGGAGACTCCAGGTGTTGACACAGTGCCTTAGCTTGTATTCAGCCTGTATTTAAGTAATAAAAAAATAAACAGACAAACAAAAAACATCTACAGAGTTCTTTAAACCACTATTTAGTTTACAGTGAGGCCGTTTAGCTGCCTTGGCAGAGCTGTGCTATCTGCAGGATACCCAATAACCTTTTTTTGGTGCACTCATTTAAGACAAGTGATGCAATGCAATGATCTATTAATTCTGAAAGAGAACACATTTTACTTTAATTAGAGCCAGTTAGAACCAAGTGCATGTTTTACCTCTAAAAAGGGAAGTAGAAAGATCATCCTGAAGAGAAACTGTTCATAATATATATATTTAGCCAACTTAAAATGGGCTCAAAGTTAGTCAGCCCTTTGCACTGTGCTGTTTGGCTGCCAGATCCAAAAGGGAAGTGGAACAATGAGGGGTTTAGTTATATAAATATGAAACTATAGAGTGGGAGGTTGTCTTCAGAGCTGTTTCCTGTAATTGGGTCTCCAAGGAAATGTAAATTATGCCTGCAGCTTGAGCTGTAGTTAATGCTCTCTGCAAATAATTGTTCTGATGGTTGTTGGAGGAAAAAGAGCAGAGGAGTAGGTGCAACATGTGGACAGCATTTGTGTACAAATGTGGTAGTAGCTCCACTCTTTGTTTCTTTATGCTAATCCGTTCTCATTATAATAATAAGTAAATTATCTGCATTGATTTATTTATGAGGCAGTCAGCTTGAGGGTTCTTTCTCTTTAACCCTGACCAGAGTGGAAGACCTTGAAACAAAACTGTGAGCTGTGGCTTTTCATGTTCTTGGTGTCCATGGGTGGTGGAGAGGTTACAGCTGGCATTTCAGAGATGGTTTCTATAAATGATCCATGGCTCTGTCACTTAGAAATTAGATTGCTGTAGTATAGGTGGATTAAAAACCTTGAAACCACTCAGAAATTTTAGTTCTTTCTTTATTTGTACTTTTACGAAGTAAAGCACTTGGACACAGTGTTTATAGAGGGACACTGTTTAAATGTTTTTATTGCTGGGTCCAAGGCAGTGTGGCAGCTTCCATTAGCAGAGAAAGTGCTGTCAGATCTGAGACATCCAACCTGAGGGGAGCTGGGGCTTGAACAGGATAAGGCAGAACCTTGTTGCTTTCCTGAAAGCTGATTTTGGATATTCCAGGTGTGGAGTTGGAGTGTCTGGACTGGGCATGTGTGTTGGACTAATGGGCCCGCTGACTCTGAAATTCCATTTTCCCCCAGCCCTCTGTCGAGTTATGTTGGCTGATGGGAGCATGAGAATGGAAATAAGAATGGTTGCTGCTGAAAAAGGGGCTGCAAACTGATTCAGCCAAGTACACACCCGCTGCTTAAGCTTTTCAGGGCTCAGGGGTGGCCGTACATAAAGAGGGCCACACTAGAGTTTCGCATTTCTCTGTGGCGCTGTTCAGATGCACAGGGCTGCTGGGGACGGCGGTGAAAGGAGCAGTGGGGCTCTGGAACTATGTGGACTGTTCCTCCACAACCCTCGTGTGCTGACACGGGAGTCTGTTCAATACAATGTGGTCTCCAGTGATTCTTCTTGAGTTTTCAGTAGCTGATAACTCAAATACACTGAGAATATCTCTTATGTGGTTTAACCTGCATGTAATTCTGAAGTGGGGTTTTATTCTGTGTATCGCAATGAAACAGGGCTTAAGTCCAGCATTAGGATCCTTGCTAGCCTTTCTAAATTGATGGTCATCTCTTTAGCAGTGAAATGGGATGTCATAAATAATGATTTCAACAGCTAAACAGCAGGAGGCACTGAACTTCTAAAAGATAGTTTTAGCATAATGCAATGCAAATGTTCCTACTCTTTCCTACCAATTTAATTTCCATCCAAAAATAGAATATGTCAACATCTGTCAGCTTTTTGCTACTTTGAGAGGTTTTGATATCAATACTGGCCTCTCTTTAGGCATCACAACTGTACCTGATCTCCTAATATGTAAACTGTTGTTTGAGTCCTAATAATTCCTTGTTGAGTTGCTGTTTAGAGCCAGAAATTGCATCATTCTCATACGTACAAGCAGTGAGTCTCCAGGGTTTCTGACTACTCTTCCCTTCACCCAGAGTGCTCTAATAATGATATATTTAAATGAGCTGTCTGCAAAGTGCAGGCTCTTAAAACAGATTAGGAGTGTTGTCTGGAGGCAGGGGTAAGGTAGGAAGGTAAGAAAAATATTTAGGTTATGGTCTGCAAAAAGTACTGTGGGAGTGAATGGCATTGTGAGACCTGCTGCTACCTGGATTTGGAAAAGCTGCTCTCTTTCCTTCCGCTCCAGTCTGAGGATTGAGTGAAGACCCAGGCAAGAAGGGCAGTAGGACACTGCTGTTCCTTTTGACTATGGGACTTTTATTCGGGAAAAATACGACCAAGGCAAGCTTTCACAGGCCTGAATGAATCCTAGAGGCAAGGGCAAGAAAGAAGACAAGGGGAAAAACCCTCTGCACCTTGTAGTGGCCCAGGGCACCTTTCTTCCCTGCTGATTTGCCAGAATTCCTGGCCAAAGAAGAGGGAGCAGCCCCAGGGAGAGGTATAGTGGCTTTAGTCTGCACCACAGCACTGCCTGATCCCGGGGAATTCCTGTGTGTCCAGTTCTTACCACCCACCTGTCCCCCAAAACAGGTGACTCTCTGGGCAGCTCTCTGGCTCTTTGTCCAGAGCACAGGTAAGGGGTTTCCAGGAAAATGTGCCTTACTGGTGGCTTGCACTCTGAGCGCGAGCACAGTGTGATGCTGCTTGTGGCTGTTTGTAAATATGTGTGTAATTATTTACTTAATTTCAGGTTAATTGCTCCACAGTCCATTTTGTAGTATATTTATTGTGCCAAGCTAACTTTTGAACCTTTGGGGAATTCGTATTGAAAAACATGGGGCATTTCCATAGAGCACAGGTTTTTATTAAGTGGAAAAGATATTAAATAAGCCCAATTAGCTGAACAAATATAGTCTCCAAAGCCACCATGCTCAGACAATCCCTCTTTTAGCAAGATGCAAATCTGTCTCCTGTGCTTTCAATAAAGTTTTAGATATAGGATTCAGTATTAGGTGCTTTTTATTAGCTCACCTATGAGTAGGAAATTACTTCTAACACTCTATTGCTGTGGCATCCCCATTATTTTTCCTCTTAACTGCTCTTTTTAAAATTTTTAAAATTCTTTTAAAAATTAAGCTGATGGTTCTGCATGCCTTCTGTTCATCTCAAGGGGGGGGGGTTGGGTTTGAAATCATTGTAACCTACAGTTACTTGGATATTTAAGACACACTCTGACATTTACACAATCGAAGCTGTGATTTGTCAGTAAAACAAAGCTTTGACTTGTGCAACTTGCTCCATGTGTATCTCTGGAACAACACTGACTTTAGTAGCAGAACTGGGATCTAAAATTGGGGGGAAAATTGTGCTGTGCCATCCAGGGCATCACTTTTAGATGTCCCTTAATATTAATCAACAGTAATGTCATTTACCTTCAAGCTGTTGATTGCATTTCTCAGCACATATACAAGGGAGGCTTCTGTGCAGAACTGAAATCCATGCATGATTTATGTTTTCTAATTATCAAAGTTTTCTTTAAGTTTTTTTTTTTAATTTAAAAACACTATAAAGATTGTTTTGCTCTTTATCAAACTAAATGCATTCTAATTACACTCTTTTCTATACTTCACTGGTTTGTAACAAATTAGCAGAATTTAAAGCTCACTTGAATTGCCTGAGGCCAAAAAGCATTCCATGAAGTATCATTCAATTGATTTAATTTGGTTTAACATTCTGCACTAACAGATTAATGCTGGAACATAATGAAATAGTAACTTCAGTAGCAACCTTTTTTTACCTTATGTAGTGTGTTAATTGAAGTTGTCCTTGCTGGGACAAAGCCCCATGCCTTTGTTTCCCAGTAAGCAGCTGTTCCCAGAAGTGGTTTGTGCGTGCTCAGCCACAGGGCAGTAAATGAGAGAGTAACTGTGAGTGTCGTGGGTTTCTGGCTTCAGAAAGTCACCTGTTGGCTATTCCCCCTTTGGTCCATTTGCAGAGTATTATGTAGCCTCAGTAGGGAGGTTTTCTCTGTGTTAGCCAGATCAAGAACTGGCAACGCTGTTATGGGAGAAAGAACTTGGTTCCAAGTCTCCAAGGGCTCAAGGTGGCTCTGAAGCCAGGAGCTGGTTTTCCATTGTCTGCACTGGGAATTAGAGCATGTCCCCTGAGACTTATTTGAGAAGCTGCTTGCAGAGCAGGTATCTTTCTTCCTAGCTTATCAATCAGAATGTGTCTGTCTTTTTAATCCTGATGCTGTTCCAGCTGTGCTGCTTAGTACAGGGCTGGCAGGGAAACTTGAGGAGTGTTTCAGCTCCCAGGAATTAGTGCTGGAATTCACCAGTGCTTGTAGTGAGCACCATTTACAAGGAGTAGGAGGCACTGTCAGTGTAACACAGCTTGCCTGACCTCCTCCTGCTTTTACATGTCTCCAGGGAACAGAGCTGCTAGCAGGCAACTATGAGTATCACACACTGCAATTTGGGAAAGCATGGAGAGGTTTCAGTACCACCAACACAAAAGAATTGTGTTGTGCTAGGGTGTAATGTGAAAAGGTGATTAGCTACGAAAATTGTAGGTAATTCAGATACTTTTTCAGCTGCAGTTCTTATAGGAAGGATGAAAAGTAGAGGAACTGTTAAAGACTTCTCCAGCTTTTTGCCATCGTGCCATCATGGGCATCTTTATCAGATAATTTTTTAGCACCTTTGTAACTCCTGCCAGCAAACACCCTTAAACAAGGCTCAGGTTATGTGCCTGATGAGCAGAGCACTGGAAATTGCTTGTGTTACCCTTTCCCCTGGGGTGGCTTGTGGCTGAGCAGCAGTCACCTCCGGGCACAGCCTGCTCCTTCTCATGTCTGTGTGAACTCTCAGGGTTGTGTGAAATGCACAGTAAAATTAATAGTTTAGGTAGATTGCGGTCTGGTACTTGGGCCCCCAAATCACAGTTCTGTTAGAAATAGAAAGCAGTTGTGCTTTTGGTTTTGTACAAGATTTGGGCTAAAAAAGATCTAAACCTCATGGAAGTGGTTCTTAGTAAGGGATACTCTTCAAAGAACATGTACCAGAACTCAGAATTTCTTCAAAACATTTGTGAATGGAAGTGAACGTGTTCAGACATCTGAGTAGTGCTTTTGTCAGAAGTGGAAATGTAGGAACGTTTTGGGGTCTGTGTGTCCCTGTCAATGTGAAATGCTCCTGTTAAAGTTGCGGTGGCCCAGCTCTGAAACTGAGAGACATTCAGAATTAGCATTCTGCTCCTGGCTAGGGACTGCAGGAGCCATTCCCAAGGGACAGGTAGTGCCAAGCGCCTGGAAAATGTGAAAGATAATGGTGTAATGTGAAGAGTAAGAGACAACTTAAGGTTTAATTAACTTACAGGCCACACTCCATGTGCAAAAATAATTTTGAGTTAAGGGAAGAAAGAACATTGAACAGTACAGTGTTGTCATTCATCTTGCTTTAAAACCTTGCTTTAGGTGAGTTTAAACCAGTTAGTCATAGAAAATACTGTTGTTAGTTATCACAAATGACTTGGCAAGGTAAGCATAACATGGAAATTCTGTTCTTAACAGAATAGAAAAAACTTGGATTAAAAAAAAAGATGCACCTTTTAATAAGGTGAAATAGACTGACACACCACCACCCTCTCTAAAAGACTATTTTCACATCTACAGTAGTTTGTAGGAATGTGGCCAGAAAAATGCAGTGTCCTTTTGCAAAATAACCCCAAACCAACATGCTGGAGCTTCTAGCCAAATATAATGGAGCTCCCAGCCCATGAAATCAAGGAATGAAATATCCGAGTTGCAAAAATGCGGGTGTACAGTTATGGACACCTGCTTGAAGTCTTGGTTCT